>APFE030013307.1:192395-256872 GCA_000404065.3 Pinus taeda
GGGGATTATAAGGCACAGTTGTTTGATGTTTGATCCCATGTTGGCGAAGATAGTTTTGAAATTCATTTGATGTGTATTATTTTCCATTATCAGTGCGAATAGACCCAATATGAGATTGTGCATCATTTTCAATCCATTATGAAAATTCTTGAATGTTTGGTAAGCATCAGATTTGTTCTTCAATAAATAAACCCAACACATTCTGGTGTAGTCATCAATAAATGTCATGATATATTTATTTCCATTTGCAGAAGGAACAGGCATTGGACCACATAAATCTGAATGAATAAGTTCAAGCTTCATATGTGCTCTTGAATGTGAGTCATGAAATGACTGTTTGCTATGCTTTCCTAGAATGCAAGCATCACATTGCTTAAGTTTTCTAGGAATTGTAGGCAAACCAGCAACACCATTTTTCTTCAATAAACGGAGACTGTCATAGTTTAAATGTCCAAATCTAGCATGCCATAATAAACTGGATGGAAGTGTACCTTCTTCATGATGAGAAATATATGAGAAATGTTGTGCATGAGCAGATGTTCCTTGCAGTTTGAGAAGTCTTTCTTCTTCTATTCCCCTCATGACAAGTGAGTGATCAGATGATTTTCTCACCTCAAGCTTGCCATCAAACATATGAATGGAGTGACCTTGCTGGTGGATGTGGACCAAGGACAACAAGTTTCTCTTGAGATGTGGGAGATATAAAACATGATCAAGAAGAAAGTCTGAGAGACCAGGCAGTTTAAGCCTGATTGTGCCAAGCCCTGATGGCTTGATTTTTGACTGATCTGCAAAGTAAACTACTCCATCAACATTGTTAGTGAAATCTTCAAAAAATTATTTTCTATGATTCATGTGACAGGTTGCTCGTGAATCAAGCAGCCAATCATTTTTCCAGGAAGCAAGTGAAGTGTTAAATAAATCTTCGTTTACTCCAATTTTACATTGTGCCTCAATATAGTGAGCAGATTCAGGTGCTTTACCTTTGTCTGTATCATCAGTTTTACCTTTCTATTGGTTTCTTCTCTGCCCAATTTTGTCCCATGGTAGCTTGCATGTAGAGGCATCATGTGATCCATTTCTTTTGCAGTGAATACAATGTAAATCTGCCTTTTCTCCTTGAGAATGTCTGCCTCCCTGCCTCTGAAGTATCTTCCTCTTCCTCTTCGTCCACCTCTTCCTCTTGTAGAATCTTGAGCAGGATATTTTTCTTTATTAGCCAAGCATACAGTCTCTTCAGAAGATTCAGGGACTGTCTTCTTTCCAAAGGCTTTTTCTCTTTCAGCAAACTTTTTCACAAGAGAGTCAAAGGTTATATCCTTGAGATTTCCATTTGCTCGCAAAGACTCAAGATAATTGGAGTATGTAGGATACAATGCCTTGAGAAAAGCAATAAGAGAGATATCCAGCTCAACTTTAGTGGATTTGATATCATGCATTATAGACTTTATTTCAGATGCAAGAGCAAGAGGATCATTATTTTGCAGTTCAAGAGTGAAGAGTTTAATCATAAGTTGGATGACTTCAAGTGCAGAATGTGAGTCATAGAGCTCTTTCAGCTTTTGTAAAGCTTCAAAGGTAGTTGAATATGATGAAATGTGGCGACTCACCTCCTTATTTACAGATGCTGCGATTAATGCATACGCTTTGTTGTTATTGTTTTCCCAGATGGCGAGCTCTTTGTCTGATGTAGGCTTTTCTGGGTCAGGCTAGGAGTTACAAAGCAAGGTTGAAAAAGAGAACCTGGGACCTATGCTCTGATACCATGTCAGGCCAGGAGTAACTCCAGAAAACTAATTCGTTTATTCATTTAGCCAGCTATCTATTATATACATGAATGTGATTGTTCAGTTCATCTTCTCGATGACTGTTCACATTCAATTCCCCCAATCACTGAGGATTAGGTGTCAACAGCTTGTACCATGTCGAAGTTCCATCTCAGTATACCAGTTCATGGGTATGACATCCACGGTATTGTAGAATAAATGCACCCATTTAGGTTGTAGTTATTCCCCATATGCGTTGGTCCATTGTGCAAGGTATGTGTGTGGGTCATCTCACCCTTCGTATTTGTCTTCCAACCATAGTTGTGGTTTCTCAAATCGTAGGTGCATTATCCTTCTACATCCGTGCCAATTCTCAAAATTTCCTTGATGTGTTCCCCACCACCGTGCAGGTGTTGCATGCAGCGCCCACTTCAACGCATCGAACCGCTGTTGTTCCGATACTGCACTTTCAAACTTGCTCAAGAATTCATCCACCACTGTCAAACCATCATATGTTGGCAAATCGCGGACATATGTTGTTATGCAACGCAGTGATCTAATCATCATGTTGAAATTCAGTGTCGTCACTTCGTTCAATTGATTTTACCAGTGCTTGACTTCTTCATCTGAACCCGAAGTGCAGAAGCTTGCGCGCTCCCACGAGATCCTCCCATCCGCAGTCGAATTCACCTAATTTTGATCTCGTGCAGTTATTTTGTAAATACAATCCAGCTCATCATCGTGCACTAGTTCAGTGTAGCACGCTCCTTCAGCCGGGTCTAGTGGGACTTCTACGCGTGGTGACTTTTTCTCGAATATCATCTTCTACTTCTTCAGGCTGATGACTCCAATCATATCAGTGGCCTAGTCTATTCCTAGCAACGCAAGATAGGGATTGTTGTCATCAACAATATCTATTACCTCAAAATCCATCTATATGCTCGCACCTTCAATATCAACTATTACTCCTTGCAACCTCCCCATAGGCAAAATCTTCTATTCATTTGCCCTCTGTAATTGAATAGGGGACCATTGTAACATGCATTTACCCATGTGTTCCCATGTTTGCTTTGGTAACACATTCGTGTCTGACCCTAGTTCCAAGATTACCTAATCCATTTCATATTCACCAATCTGCGCCGTCAATCTCATTTCCCTCCTAGTACGCAATGCATGCTTTCCTAGTTTCTAGACCACACGCGGTTCTCCTGACCCCGCGCACTTGGTGATAAGCTCCTGTAGCCCCTTAATTGCCTTATTGTAGCGTAGCAGTTTCATGCATGTCTCCAAAAAGGTAGTAAGCATGGAAGGATCCATTCCTGGCTCTAGTTGATCCTTACTACCTGAAGTGGAGGCCTTTGTGAAGCTCTTCTTAGCTTCCATGAACATCTCCTTTGCACATTCTAATTCAAACTCAGGTTCCTTCGTAGGAGCCTTGCAAACCCATGTATCTCCCTCGAGATGCTTCCCCTTATCTTCCCCTATGGTCGAGCCGCTCCTCAGCATCATATTCACATTTAGGTCTTCTTCACGAGGTTTAGACCTCATCATTTGGATATTTTGAGTTGGAGCAGGCGGGAGTACCCCTTTTTCATGCATCTGTGTGATCAACATCAGACAATCTATCATTTCATTATCAAACTGAGCATAGTATGAAAAGGATATCCTCATCAGGTTGATGCAATTGCGGGTGTAGTGCCTTGGTCCTCCGCAATTGTAATAGATTAACTCTCCGCGGTCCCATTCCTCCTTGTCCTTGACCTCGCCCCTGAAATCCAGTGCACACCATCCCCGCAGCTGGGTTGAGGGCTCGCGTTTTTATTTGCATCCTATAGGTTGGGGTCTGATCCATCACTAGCTCGCAGCAATGACAAGTGCGCTGCTTGTGGCCTACCGACTTGCAAAAATTACAAAACAGCTGCTGGGGAGTGTGCGTATACTTCTGCAACAAATGACAATTTTCCATCATGTGTTTTCCTCCTATCTGATAGATCACGCACCATAACATGGGTGTTGTACTCATCCCATCTTGTGCTTCTAGTCTCAACAGCATTGGTCCCCCTCCTGCCAAGTATTTCACAAATACTGGACCGTGATCCTTGTCATGGCCCTGGCCTTTGTATTTTATGCACCATACTTCCTCGCGCACCTCTGCCCATGGTGCCCTATCCTGCTACAAGCTCTGCATTTCCGAGCAAAGATTTTGTAGTTGCACGTGGATTTGTTGAACTCCCAACCCAAGATCTTGTATCGGGGTCTCATGTAGCCTCATCGCCATTTCCAATGCTTCGGCTTGGGTTGAAAGCTTCTGTTGTAATAGGGCCATCCTCAGGTGTGGTGTCAAAGATGCCACAAACCATGCGCAATGCTGCACATCCATTAGTGTCATATTAGCCTCGTGGATCATACCCTTCAGCCGTTGATCTAGATCCTAGGGGGTCTCACCTATAAGCATCATGATCTCTTTAAACCTGATGATTGACTGTGTCTTTGATTTTCGCCGGCTAAATTCTCTGTTCAATGCATTCTAGATCTCTGCTATCCCTGTGTTTGGGTGGTTGTTAGAGTGCTTAATATACCATGTCAATGCACGATCCTACAGTGCACTCACCAATGTAGCCTTCTTAATGTTGTCGTTCATGACCCCTCGCGCTTCCCACACTGCTCTTACCACGAACCAGAACTGGTCTGGATCCTCATTTTCTACTCCTCTAGATATAGGTAGCTTGACAACGCTCACCATGCTGAACTGTGGGGGTGGTGGAGGTGGAGTGGGTGGAGATAGAGGTGAGGGAGGTGAAGTGGGTGGTGGCGTGGGTAGAGGTGGTAACTGCAGAATGCGCTACCTTATCAAATTGACCACACTTCTCGGAGAGACCCAAGCGAGCTCTTCCTTGGTCTCTCACGAAGGTGAAATTAAGGGACTATTTCCTAATTCCCTGCTACCTTTCTATATGTTTCCTCTCCGCGTCCTCCTAAACATTAATATATTGGCATAACCCTTTTTTCACATAACAACATCTTAATCCAGGTATTCAAAGATTTAATATACTTAGCTCATGGTCCGTTGAGAAAACATCGCTCTGCCTCGCTGTAGCTCACGGTCATGTCCACCACAAATTCAGTGATAAATCCCCCTATTATCAGATCGAACCAGTGGTCCACAGCTCACGCGATTTTGTCTTATTATGTCTCTAGTCTGCACACTAATTCTAGAGTCCACACTATTGGTTGGTTGGGCTTACACCTTCCCTGGCTATTGGCTAATCTCACGATCTACTAATACAGTTCAGAAGGAAAGGATGATATAAAATCTTGTGGATTTTTGTATACACGTAGCGATCCAGCCACCTTTTCTCAGCCACTTGCAGAGTTCTATTTTCTTGTGTCTCGAACTCGTGCATCTTCTGGTCCAACCACTCTTCAATTTCCTTCTTTGTTAGGTTCTAGTGGCACGACATCAGACATCCCTTAGGCATATCCTGATCCTGGAAATGAAACCATTTTTTGGTACATGGGGCCTAACCCAGGTTCAATAGTGAGTTTAGCTAAGAAAATCCCGGTACTACTGGCCCTTTTAGCAACAGTTCGTGGAGCGCGGATTGAGGTCTCACCCAAAGTAGTATGGGAGGGTGCTCAAACTAGGTTCCCACACCCTAGCGATGTCTTGATGAGGGTTCTGGAAGTGCGCAATCTTAATCCACACATTGCACTACCCCGCGTAACTTTCTATCCTTCGATACCCATGCGCACCTTTGTGAATACAGTATTATCCTGATCTGATCTTTACGGTGCTAATATATTAGTGCTTTAACTTAGTTTTTGCAAGTCCAATGTTCTTATTACTTATTTACTTTAAGATAAGTGCACATAACCAAAACACATATAAATGCATAAAGATAAATAGCCCATAGAAATCCAGATTTACAAACAGATGCACAATATGCTGAATCAACTTATCTTTATTAATCAATCTTCTCAAGTTCAATACAACACAAACCCAACTCTGCCCTACGCACTCAGCTACAGGGGTCTGCACACTTAGTTGCGGACTCTACTAGGCCTCTGTGCACTCAGATGTAGAGCCTCTACCTACTACTATGACTGAATACACTCTAGATCCACTTATATTCTCTAACCATGCCTTCACATCTATCTACTTGCCCCAAAAATAAGACTATCTGTTACACTTAGAGCCTCGCTCTATTTATACAATCCCATGGTCTACAGACCATGGGTAGTCTGACACTCTTTACATTAAATTACATTATTTTAGGACAAACAACCCTAGATTCTCACGCTCCGTGCCCACATTTCGTGGGGTCTTTACATTACATTGACCAAAACTAGGGCTTTAAGCCCCAAAAACTTGCTATGGAGGATTCGTTGCCCAACACTGCCTGTGCCACAACTTGCCAATGTCTTAGCTTTGCACTAATTTTGCTTTCGTACTCAATGTTGCATAATCATCTACCTCTAGTTTATAAAGATTGTTCACCTGAATCCCTATCCTCTTGGTATGAACCATGGCTATGTGTCTTAGGAATGCCTTTCCTTATTGAATACAACATCATAGCCTTTGTCCTCCAACATCACGACCGATACCAAGTTCTTCCTCAGTCCAATTGTTATAGACATATTTGGGCACTGCAACCCCAATCACATATGTCATAAACTAAGGGCTCTTTAACCCATAAAAGTGTTGTTCCATACCATAAATAATCATGGTCAACTGATTACATCATTTCCCAGAAGTTCCACATAAAAAACCATTCAGAACTAGTCAAACCTGGACCATACAGACTGCTCCATGGTCAAGGTGTGATGCATACTAGCTGCTCCACTAGCCAGATGCGATGCATACTAAAAGGGCCTTCTGTAGGGTGTGATGAGTGAGAGTAGACAAATGGTACAGACCGTTTGCTAAGTGGAAACCCAGAGAAACTTCTAGAAACTTCTCATATGACACTTGCCTCTATGAATTCGCCTAGGGATGAGTAAGAGATTAATGAAATCTCGAAGTGGAACCAAGAACTATGAGTGGAATGACACTAATCAAAAACCTAGAAGCTGACTCACCCCTTTGCAAATATCTATAAATGGATCCCCCATCTAAGAGATCTAGAGGTTGGAATTTTGTAATTTGTAAGGAAGTGTTGTTGGTTTTTCTTTCAGAAGAGAAATTGTATTGTTGGGTGATCTTGCTTTTCATGAGGTCAAGAGGGATTTGATGCTGGGAGGATGATGCTGGATCAGATAGCTGGGTTGTAATCCTCTCTTCTATTTCTACTATCAATAAAGTTCTTTGAGTTTTCCTCCATATAATCGTGTATTTGTGAATATTGTTATTTGTGGATGCAATTGTATGATTAATGTATTTCTGATTCTGCATTGTTTATGATATCATCGATCTCAATGCTTTTATGGTGTTTTGTTGCTTTGTCTCTACAGGTATTCTCTAAAGTGGGACAAGTAGGAGAGGAGTGGCAAGCTCCATCAAGGGAGAGAGGAAACAAGCAAGGAGCCAAGCGAAAGATATAGGTTGGTCCTCTTTGCTTCTCTCTTATCTATGATACATAAAGGAAATCTTGAAGTGCTTTGAATTGTTTGTTTCTAAGATAACTACCCATCTAAGTGGGACTAGTAGATTGAAAAGACACTAGTTTTCCTGGAAACAAAATGGCGACTCCGCTGGGGAGCGAATAGTTTGTTTGTTTTTTATTGTTGTTTGCTTTATAAACTACAGACGGAGCTTGAAGTTAAGCCAGCTAGCCTTCGAACTGCTCTTGCTATGCAAGTGCAAAGTAGGTCAACCGTTGCTTCAGTCAATCTTCGAGATGGTTTATGAACTGAACATTTGAATTGCAAACATCCTAAGTGCCCTTGTGTTAGCTCAAAAATCTCCTAAGATCATACCCATTTACTTTGTTTTTATTGTCTATCATAGCTCAGCCTAAATCACTGAACTTAGCTGCAAATTTTAAGAAAAAACCAAACTTAGTTTTGTTCCCTCGTCCATCGCACTGTGTCTAACTGGCAACCTGTATGCATCACACCTCCCGTGTGTTGCAGGTGAGATGCATCCCTGTTTCCCTTAAGGACAGGTGTGATGACTGAATGATATTGTTTCTCTCTCTAGAATTTGGTTTTTTCCTCCTTGTTTTTAGCTCTATTCAGTAGTTTTGCTGCTTATGATCAGTATATCATTGTTGAAGCCTTCTTCCTTTACATTATTCAGCCTCCATTGATTAGGATTTGTGAATGTTTTTTTTTTTTTCATCATTTACAGTCCTCCTTTGTCAAGAGTAGCTTAATTGAATTGTCATTTTTTTATTGAAAAGTGTCGTAACTGTCATTTTGAGTCAAGAAGAAGGGTGTCGTAAAGTCTTCCTCTTTGAGATAGTTGATTGTACTTTTGTCATTGTATTTGATTTGAATTGTCAATATTTGAAGTGTCGAAAGTAGTTTTCCATTCGAAATCGAAAGTGTCGTTTTAGTCATCCTTTCATTTTGAAAAGAAATTGTTGAAGTGTCACTTCGAAGAAAATAGTTCATATCTGTACTTAGTTTTTCCTTTCTGGCATTCTCACATTAAGGAAACAGAAAAGAAAAATACATGCATGTGCATTTGCATTTAGACTGCATGCAGAAAATGATTTAGGAAAAGTGCATTTAGTGTGTGCTCTTTGCTCTTTGTTGAAAGAATCGTACTATTCTTTCCTTAGTAGCTAGGATTTTCATTGCTAAAAGAAAATAAACGACTGTTTATCATTTTACATTGCATATTTAGGAATTTTACATCTACATCATGTGGTGAACCTTGAAAGACAAACTTCTAAAAAAGATCAACTCTAAAATAAACCTCAATGAACATAAAAATGATTTGGAACCTAACACACCATATCTAGAAGTCTAGGCTAGAGATGTGTTCCAGTGTCGTAAAACCTGGTAACTTTCATTTTCATTGAAGGTTGGGTGATTCCTCCTCTTTGATACAACAAGTTCCAGTATGAACTTGTGCTCCCCGTACCATCGAGTATATATTGGGAGACCACAATAGGTTGATATCCTTTATCCTTAGGGAGCCGTGTCTGCTGCCCTATCAATCGCAATGCACTGAACACAACATTCGAGAAGATTGACTGTCATACGTAAAGTCCTTGGTAATTTCTCTTTAATTTACCACCAATGTGTATATTGCAGTTTTGCGATTGGTTTGGTAATCCCACTATCTAGATTTTCAAAGTAGTTACTTTCATTCCTTTTTGACTCCTTAAAATAAAAGGTCCATTTGAGCACTTGTCACTTCAGGCTCATTAAAAATCGAAGGTGACTAGAGTCACCTTTAGCTTTTTCTCGACTCTTAAAAATTGAAAAATCAATGTTATGCCAAAGCATCATAAAATTTATTTAATTCGGAATAACATTTTCCCCTTTTTAATTTTGATTTGATCAAGTAAATCATAATTGTGGAAGAAAGTCAATCAAAACCCCATCGTTCGTGGAGGCTAGTGAGTCAACCATCTTTGACTCTAGAAACGAAACCATTCCGGGTGAAACGGTTTTGTTTAACTGAGTCCACCTCTCCTGGTTTATTTGAAACTTGTGTTTCAACATCATCAGAGACTATAGTTACTCCGATCATTTTTGGTACATCTACCTTTACAGAAGAAGTTCTGCAGTTACAAGGGGACATTAGAACTGATCCTAGTGTAATGGTAGGTGCTTGTATACCTGAAACAGATCCATCTAGAGCTGATCCAGAAACTGAAGTTCACTTACCTGAACATCTGGAAGTTGAGTTCAAAGGTGTTACCCATCTAGTATCTATCACTGCAGAAGTTATACCTTCTTCAGCGTCGAAAATATTTTACGAACCTGACGATCTACCACTTCCACTTGGACCTGATTTCTATAGAAGAAGTTGTAGAGGATCTTCCATCCAGTACTCCATTGCATTTTGGAACTGGGATCCACCTATATCCTTCTATTTCTAAAGTTAGTTCTTTTAATCATCCTTCATCGCAAGTTCTTGTCGAATCGCTCGGAAATATTTTGGATAGGCTAAACATGTCTAAACAACCATCAACATCTAGGACTATGTCATCTGACACAACCACAGCAGAAATTCCTACTGCCACTCCTACGATGTTTGCTAGTATACCATCTATCCCAACTAGTTATCAACTACTAGATGGAGTCCACTCGGGGACTATTTCGACAACAAGGTCTATTCTCATTGGTTCCTCTGGGATCCTATCTGGCATTTCTTATGTTGAAGCTCAAAAAATTGATCCTACGTACCAATTTAAATTTGGGTAGCCCGGTCTTCAAAGACCCATCTATCCTTTGAGCACTAGATTACCACCATATGGGGGGCAGTATATTTTTTCGTTATTCCCTCCTGGAGGACAACCGTATGAGAGCTCACAACAAAATTCAGGTCAAACTGGAATTACATCTGGTGGTTGGATACCAATACTGCCTCAACAACTGAGGGTTGTATATTCAATGCAACCAACCCAACGTGTGTCGAATATTACCACTACATCTGCCATTGTGACTGTGTCACAAGTACAAGTGCAACCTGTTGTATGTCAACCTCAAATTTCTCAGGTTACAGTACAACAACCTCTTGTCTCTACGGCTCAATCACAATCTCAGATTAGTGCTTCCTTAACCAGAATGACTCAGGCTCAAACGGTGTTATCACTCCCCATCTTGGTCAATCATCCAGTATTGGGCAACAAAAAATGGTTCAGCAACCATGGCTGGTGCAATATCAACAACCCCAATTCCAACAAGCTTACCGAGGACTTGAGCAACAAGGCTCTTTAGGTAATGGACAAATGCATTTTCAAAATGGTTATCAACAACCATTCTATACTGGTTATGTCCATCAACCTTATCAAAGTTACCAGCATTAGATACATTATGCTGGTATGCAAAGACCTATTTCTCAGGCGATCCCATCTTATCCTAGGTATGCTTCGCCAAACTTGAATCAACGGTTGCCCTCTGTAGCAACTCTAGAATTACCAGATTTGAACCGGTTAACGAATGATGCAATTTCCTATGCCCCTTGGTGGCTAGCGATTCCTCATAAACTTCCCTCAAATATTCCTAAATTCAATGGAAATCCGGATGAAGATACATCGAATCATGTAATGGCCTTTCATTTGTGGTGTTCATCCAACACCCTCAATGATGATTCGATTAGGCTTCACCTTTCTCAGTGAATGCTAACTGGTCCGACAGTGAAATGGTACATTGAATTGCCTAGAGCTTCATTCGATAACTTCAACACCCTTGCCACTACATTTTTAACCCACTTTCAGTTACCCATAAGGTACGAAATGAGAACAAAACTCCTTACCAACTTTAAACAGACAACAACCACTCACATATCTAATCATATTCATGAGTGGCGACGTCATCGTCGAATGGTAAAGACGTATGTTCCTGACTAGTTTCTAGTTGAGTGGTTTATTAAGTCATTATTACCTTTTATTATGGAAGATATATCGAAAGGAGGAGTTATCATTGAAGAGAAATTGATTGCTCATGCACAGTGTTTAGACTTAATCTATACTCAGTCTGGCATGCTCTATGACAAAATTTCTGATGCTCCTAGACTAGAATTTTCCATTCTTCCCCCTCCTAAATCAAACAGGGACTCTCATGATTACGATGGTGTGATTGGCACCTCAAGTACACAAACCACAAAGGCTCCATCTGGAAAAGCCCTTGTCGTTTCTAGTAAAAAAGAAAATGACAAGCTTGTTGCCTCAGAGGTTAATGTCGTGTCATCTGACAAGGGTAAGGAACTAAAGAAACCAGGGGGCAAGAAGAAAGGGAAAAACAAAAAGAAGAAATAGGAATATTTGACTCCTAAAAAACCTTCTAGAAACCCTACTGGGTGAAAGAAACCTAATCAGCCATGCTTCATATGTGATGAGGACCATTGGACGAAATATTGTCCGCATCGAGCTAAGGTCATGAAGTTCTTGAAAACCTTAAGTACCTCGGCAGTATTGACTGATCCGTTTCCAAACCCAGAAACTAATCTAGTTGCTATCGATCATGCTTCCCCATCCCAAGTGCTTATGTTGTCCATTTCGAAATAGCAAAATGATGCTTTGATATCCACAAGGAATAAAGGTTATGGGAATCCACAGATGTCAAACAACAAGGCTACATATCAACCCAGTAGTTCGACAACAACTTCGTCAGAAGTTGTGCCACCCATCATTCTCAAATTAACAATAAAGCCACCAAAGGGAGTAGTACATAAATCGACATTTAATCCTCATGCTCGAGCAGCACAGAATTATAATATAGTGGAGGATCTGGCTCAATCGCCATCCACTATGTCGACACTTGAAGTAATGCAGAATTGCCCCTCCCAAAAGCAGGCTTTATTATAAGCAATAGGTTGGATTGAGCCAACGGAGTCAAATCTTGTGGCCTTTAACCATAAAGGATATGAACCTTAGTTATGGCCCAGCTCGCTTTCCTTATACAAGTAAAATCCCTCAACAAAACTGTTCATCAAACAACCATTGATGAGGGAGAATCTACATGTATTTTGTCAATGAGTTGCTGGAAAACTTTAGGCTCAGCACCCTTGTCATGATCATCAATAACGTTAAAAGCGTTCGATGGAAGTACATACACACCATATGGGATATTAAGTAACTTACAAGTTGAGCTGGGGGACAAGACAGTAGAAATTGAAGTCGAGGTCATTGATGGAAACTTTGACTACAATAGATTACTAGGCAGACCCTGGATTTATGTTATGGCTGTTGTTGTGTCAACATATTTCAGAAATATTGCATTTCCCTTCCAAGGAGGAATTACAATCGTTGACCAACTAACCTTTCTCCCCAACAGTTCACAAGCTACTGGAAGCATTCCATTGATCCGTGGAAACTCTCAAATGCTTCAAAATGTTGGAGTAGGTCTCCTAAAATACCCTTCCTTAATGGGTACTTTTACCCTCCCACCTTCGAGTAACCTGGTGGAAGTGACCACAGTGGAAACGTGTCACATGATATCTTCTACATCATCAAATATTGATAAGATCTATGAACCTTTTGTTAGTGTGGATCATTGCCAGGTGTTGCCCCCAAGCCCTATAGAATTGTTCTAACAATCAATTTTTTGGGCATGGGCAGCAAACACAAATCAACACTCAACAAGTGTTTGGATATATAGGTCTTTAGAATATGGCACCTCTTCTAATCCTTGGTCTCGTATACATTCTATAGACAAAGGAATCATTCAGTCAATGATGATAGGAGAGACACCGTGGGAATATTGCCACCATCGTTCCCATCTTCAAGATAACAAAAAAGATTATTCCAATGACCTTAATCATCCTTTAGTTTTTTATTTTCTATCAAATATTTTAAATACAGTGGATTCCGAGTGAAATCTGTCCAATATCGAGGAAACTATCGCCATTAATATCTCGACCAAAATTAATATTGTAGAGAATATTCATGTTGGCAAATCTTGTTCTCCTTCATAATTGGAAATATATTGTGCTCTCTTTCCCGAATTTAGAGATGTCTTTGCATGGCCATATGAAGAAATGCCAGGAATCGACTTGAGTATCGTTGAGCATGAAATTAAGATGTATCCAGATGTCAAACCAATACGACAACGGCTTCGAACAGTGCACCTGAAGAAAGTTGCTGCCATTAAGGTAGAAGTTGAAAGACTTTTACATGTTGGTTTCATTTACCCTGTTCCTCTAACAAATTGCGTATCGAATATTGTTCCTGTGATGAAAAAGCAAGGAACGGTTAGAGTGTGCATCGATTACAAGGATGTAAATTAGGCTTGTCCAAAGGACAACTACCCTACACCCTTCATCAACCAAATAATTGATGAATGTGCTGGATATGAAATATTTTCCTTCATGGATGGATTATCTGGATACAATCAAATCAATATTCGCCCATAGGACCAGTCGTAGACTGCGTTTATATGTCCATGGGGCACATTCACGTACCGTAAACTACCTTTTGGTTTGAAGAACGCAGGGGCAACTTTTTAGAGGGCAATGAACTATGCCTTCCATGACATCAAACATGTCGTTCAACCATATCTCGACAATTTACTGGCTCATTTCTGAAAGCGGACTGATCACCCGCAGCATTTGAGAGTTATATTTCTCCATTGCTGATAGTACAAGATACGACTCAATCCACACAAATTTGTGTTTTGTGTTGATTCTGGTCGGTTACTTGGTTTCGTAGTTTCTAAGGACAGAATTTGACTCAACCCATGTAAGGTTCAAGCAATCATCGACATGCCTCCACCTTTGAATTTGCTTCAGATTCAGAAACTCCAAGGGAAAGCAAACTTTCTAAGGAGGTTCATTCCAAATTACGCCAAACTTGCTAAAGGTTATACATGTATTTTGAAAAAAGAAATACCCTTCCACTGGGATTAGGTTGCGCAAGCTTCCTTTGATGCTTTAAAAGGTTCCCTAGTAAAAGCATCATTAATGTACGCTCCTGATTATCAAAAAGACTTTAACCTGTATCTCGCCGCTACAAATACAACCATCACAATGGTTTTAGTACAAGAAGACAATGGAATAGAACATCCTATGTATTATTTAAGCCGCAACTTAAATGATACAGAAAGAAAGTACTCCTATGTTGAAAAGCTAGCTTTGGTAGCTGTTCAAGCAGTGCAGAGATTTCGACACTATATACTTTTTCGCAAAACTACCATTTTGTCACATTGCAACCCTATGAATTACATTCTGTCACGTCAATTGCTAGGGGGTAAATATTCAAAATGGATGGCCATTTTGCACAAACGTTTGATCTGGAATTCACAAAATCCAAGTCAAAGAAATCTCTAGTCTTCGTGGAGTTACTTTGTCACCTCCCATCGTTGACCAACGATTTAACATCTAAAGCATCAATCATGGATGAAACTCTGTTTCTAATATCGTCAAGCAACCCATGGTATGGAGATATACTGATCTATCTCCAAATCCAAAAATTTAGGCCTAATACCTCTTGCTCTAAACAATGACATACTCGATACCAAGCAAAAGACTACATGATCGTCGATCATACACTTTACCGTCATGGTGACGATACAGTTCTGCGAAGGTGCCTTGCACATGAGGAGGCCAAAAAAATCCTGAATGATTGTCATTCAAGTGCATGTGGGGAGCATCAAACTGGTTATGCTACGGCACAGACGATCTTACAAGCTGGTTACTTCTAGCCTACTATATTCAAAGATTGCATAATCGCAATCAGAAGTTGCCATGCTTGTCATATCTTCAACCACAAAACCAGACTACCACCTGCACCACTGCATCCAATAGTTGTTGTTGTGCCATTCGCCAAATGGGGCATAGATTTCATGACATGTAACCCCACCTCGAAAAACGGGCATGGGTATATCATAGTTGCTATCGACTATTTTACAAAATGGGTTGAGGCAATGCCTACATTAAATAACAGCGGTGAAACGGTTGCTCTTTTCTTTTTCAATCATGTAGTCTCTAGATTTGGTGTTCCACAAGCTATAGTCATAGATCATAGATCGCATTTTCACAATCACATGATGGTTGAATTAGCTGCCAAATTAGGACTGTCCCATGACAGTTCTACTCCATCTTATCTGCAAGCTAACGGACAAGTTGAAACCATCAATAAAGTCCTGAAGCGCATGTTGCAAAGGATGATTGGAGTGCACAAACGGAATTCGCATGTAATCCTGTACTCAGCTCTGTGGGCATATAGGACATAAGTAAGAAACGTGACCAAATTCACACCCTTTTAGTTGGTGCATGGCCTGGAAGCTGTCTTACCGATTCAGTGTGAAATTTCATCTCAAGCTCGTAATAGATATACTTCGCGAAACTTCCGAGGAAGAGGATTGTTTCTTGGAACTAGTCCACTTGGATGAAACCTGTCGCGACGCCGTGCTAGCTAACGAAGCACATAAGAAACGTGTCAAAGCACAATTTGACAAGAATGTCAAGCCTCGAGTCTTCTCAGATGGTGACCTGGTCTTGCTTTACAATCAAGACTCTGGTTAATTGGGAGCAAGTAAGTTCGAACCATTGTGGATGGGCCCCTACATTGTTAAAAGAGTATTAGCAAATAGAGTCTACGAGCTACTAGATTACGATGGGATTCCACTATCGCAACCCCGTAACAGGTTGTATCTTAAGCGTTACTATGCTTGATCAAGTGTAGTAGTGTCTTTATAGATATGATTTTGTTATATTTTTGTTTTCGTTAAGAGTTGTCATTTTGGTTAGGTAATCCACTTTTCATTTGTTGCAGATGTTGGACTTTTTTTAAACATTCATTGGGTATGCCGACAGAGCTAGTCATAGAACACGAAACCTATCTTCTACAGCCTGGGCCATTTTTTCTACAAGCAACGAGTTAATGAGTTTCAGGGGGATATGTATTGTTCAATCAACGAACAACATCTCTGAGTATAGCACGTTGATGGAGCTTCTCTCTAATGCAATTTCAGATTGCATACGTCGACTTGTTGTCAGGCTAGATTCGCAACTCGTCATTTTACATCTTAATGGCTTCTATTCCATTCGAAACCCAACTATCTATCGTATGTTTCCAAGAGTCATGATTTTGGAAAGGCAGTTTGACTCCATTCAATATCAACACATTTCCAGAAACTTAAACACATTAGCTGATTCATTAGCAAATTATGTGTTAGACAGACATTTGTAGCATTCGTAAAGAAAAGCATTTCACGTTAACATTTGCATCAGGATCACATAACTTAACCAAAATAAAGCTCCAAAAATTAAAAATATATAATTGTTTATAGTTTTTACAAAATGTTTTGCACCCAAGAAAAAATCAGTCACACGACCAAGAGACTCAAAAATGAATGCGAAAAATCATCCTAAGCTAATGATGTTGGTGATAACATGTCATCGCCTGTGAGATCATACGCAAGAGCCTAGTCCATTGACTCGAAACACCAGTAGTATGGCGATGTAATATTAGAGGTAACTCATTAGTCCTCACATCCTGAATACCAAGAGTGAGACCCTTGATCTGATCTTGCAATACTTCAAGGGTATCCGTTATGTCCAAATTACGAAGGACAACCCTCCCTACAGCCTCTCCTATTGGAACAAAAGCTGCCACCTTTAGGCGCGCTGCTGGTCGCACTGGCCCAACATTTGCACACACATATGAGTTCGATTAGTCTTGATAACATTCTAAAACTAATAAAAAAATATATGGTCAAATATTTTTACCCATAACACTCCACTGCTCACCAGCTGGTAACACCAAATCTGAGTTGCCTTGGAAATCCATCCCAATGTATGAATACTCTGCAAAGACCATCTCCTAACGATCGAACCACTCAAAGAAGGCATCGGATAAAGAAATCTGTGACTGACTAGCATGTCTAGCCATGAGATCGACCCATCTCTACATCCAAGGATCCCTCGATGCTAGCAACCCTAATGAAATGTACTATGGTTGCATTAGTGGAATCCTCTCCAAGGTGAAAGCAGTCAAAATGGAACCATAGCCAAAGTTCTTGGATCTTCCAGTCTTTACCTTGGAGAGTTGTTCTTTTATAACTAGAAGTACCGCCTCACACCAGTTGAATACCTTTGGTTCCAGGAATTCCAGGGCATACTACATATAAGATCTGTTGGCCAAATGAAGAGTCGGGCTACCAGTCAATCTAGCAAAGGTGAATAAAATGGTCCTCAATGACTGATCAATGACATATCGAATATTGATCTTGCCATCCCTACTCGCTAAGATCCATCTCTACAGAACTAGTGAATATAATCCCTCACAGATTCACCCCCACGGGTGGATCCCGATAGTGAGAGAGGGGCACCATGCCTCGATAACCTAGTCAAAAAGTAGATATCCTTGACTGTCAAAGGAATGGATTTTCCTCTAATCTAGAATACTTGGTTGATCAGATCCCATGCATCGAGAAAATATTGCAACAAATTGATTTGTTGCCTCATGTTGGATATGCGGAAGAATTTGAGCAAGGCACAGTTTCGCAATGCAGCAACCGTACCCAAATTATGTAAAGCAATCATGTCCTCTTCTTCATGCTCGCGCTCATGACATGTAACGACCATCTTGATCCAATGAATCTCTGAAACACAAACAAAATATGAATTAGGATCCTGATTTGGGAAAAAACAGGCAAAAGTTTCATGAAAAACATTGTACACACTTTCCCTTCTGCGCCCATCGCACCCTACCTGTGTATGGGGTGAAATGCATACTGACTGGCAAATGACCAACTTAGTATGCATCCCACCTTTTGATGTAAACCAGGTGCAATGGGGAGAGAATGAATTCTTCAAACCCTTGGGGCCCAAAATAAAAGGAAAGCTTGCTCAAAATCAGAAAAAGATGGAATGCATTTGAAGAGCTCAGGGTTAGCTCCTACGTGGTCCTAACAGCACAGAAAATAGTCCACCAGATCTCTCGAAATCAGCTAATGAAATATGAAGGGGAAAACACCTCCAGAGCTCAAAAAATCCCAAATTTCAATGAAATGGTAAAAATGAGAGGTAAAACTACTTTTATGTTGCTATTCACGTACTTCAAGTAAAATGTTGGTTTTTAACTCATTTTTCAGGCATGTATTTGTATTTCTAGTCAATTTGATGGAGCAATTGAATAGGTTGTACAACCATCAAAAGAATTTATCATGTTAATGGTAAATTGAAAATCTTTGACTATTATCATGAGAAATGTTTTCGAAAAGTTCAAGCTCGTTAAAAAATAAACCTGCCATTGAGCACATTTTGGCACAAAGTTCATGCTCATTAAAAAATAAACCCGCCTTCAGTAAATGACCTCTGTGATTTCCATGCTATCAGCTTTTTGAACCTTGGTTGTGTTTTTCCATCACCTCCATTCTTCTAACTAATCATGTGCTTCCACTTCATTTTTACCCTTTTGAGGAATAGCTGCAACAAGTGATTCTGTTAGCCACCCTCTTCACTGCCATGTTTTGAGAAGTTCCAAACTTACCTAGAACCAGCTGCTACCCGAAAACATCACTTGTTCCTCAAAACAAGTTTCTTTTAAGCTCTTTTTAGACTCATTAAATATGGAAAGATTGCCAAGCTTCTGGCCTTTCCAGCTCGTTAAAGTAAGGGGAAGCGCCATCCCTCCTCTACATTTTAATTTTTTTTTACCTAAGGGATCATTCCACAAAAAGATTGAGCGCTTCTCTTTTTTGGCTTGCTAAACCGATCGAAAAGTCATCCCTTTTGTATTATTTTATACTTTTTTGGACTTAAGGGATTATGCCACGAAAAAGGACTATTGGAGTTTCCTTTTCATAGCTTTTCAAACTCTCTAAACACAAAAATGACCAAGTTATCCTTGTCATTAAACTCGTTAAAACAATAGCGACAAACTTGTCCATCCAGAGAAGAGCGAGTTTCACTGTCGCTAGGCTCGCTCAAACATAGCGACAGGTTTGCCTGAAGGGTAAATTATAGAACAAGCATATGTTATCCTCCTCAAGCTTGACAAAAATAAAGAGGTACTAGTCAGAAATGACTGGGGAAAAGGGGAAGAAAACCTGAAGAACTTCATTGGTAGCAGGTCGCTCTTGAACATGACACTTTCACTCCATCACCATGATTGAGTTGGGTTGGGTTATTCTGTTCATCGGTCACATCATCATTGGTCCTACGTACCATCCATTTTTGGGGTTAACGCTACCAATCCATCTCAGTGTCACCGATATGTTCAAGAGAAGTCATTCAGAGAATTCACTACCCAACTAACACCTCATCCACTGCAATACCTTCACCTTCCATTTTTCATGACTGCCATTCCTGAACCTTGTATCATTAGATCGTTTTCACCTCCAAAAAATCATTTGCTTCATTTCGTGTCATAGATATGGGATACATCAAGGCCCTCCTATGACGAGTCACTTCTTGTCGACATCAGCACACTATCCAAGAAGTTGACTTAGAAACAACCTTTTTAGTACTTTGAAGCTTGCATGCCTTAGTGGAAAGTTTCTCACTTCTGGCGACAGGTTTACATCAATCGCATTTTACCGAAAGATTTTGCATGGTGTTCGACATCGACTCATATATTCACACTATGTAAACTGTACTATAATACCTTGAGGGTCATTATCATTATCCCTCTCACACCTGTTAATAGCTTACATCATTGGCTGGTAATCAGGTGATGTCTTTCCATGTTCGACTTCAACACATCTTTTCACATGGATCGACTTGTACATCAGGCGAAGATTCAATGAGTTTGAAGACCCCAGATCTAGTTTCATCCATCCAGGTTGCGACCGATTCAGGAAAATAAAGACATCAAATGTACATAGAAGCTACACAGATGATCATCCAAGCTAACGGATGATGACTCTACATATAAAGAATCACTAGTCTGCAACCGCAGATGGTTATCTGTTCCATGTACATGAAAATGAATTTATAAAATCTAAGCATGGGAATTCCCACCTCAGCTAGATCATGAAAATAATATGATGATGATGTATTGTATTGTATTTTATACAGGTCACCCTCCAGTTCAAATACCTCAGATCCTCATGATAAACCATTTCACCCGACATCAGAAGATACGACCTCATGCTTTAGGGGGCAACTGTTATGGACATATTTGGCCACTGCAATCCCAATTACATATGTCGATAAACCAAGGGCTCTTTAACCTGTAAAACTGTTGTTTCATATCGTAAAGAATCAACGTCAACTGATTACATCATTTCCAAGAAGTACGACTTGAAAAACCACTCAGAACTATTCAAAACTAGACCATACAGACTGCTTCATGGTCAAGGTGTGATGCATACTGGCTGCTCCACTAGCTAGGTGTGATGCATACTAAAAGAGCCTTCTGTAGGGTGTGATGAGTGAGAGTAGACAAATGGCAGAGACAGTTTGCTAAGTGGAAACCCAAGAGAATCTTCTAGAAACTTCTCATATGACACTTGCCTCTCTGAATTCACCCAGGGATGAGTAAGAGATCAATGAAATCTCCAAGTGGAACCAAGAACTATTAGTGGGATGACACTAATCAAAAACCCAGAAGCTAACTCACCCCTTTGCAAATATCTATAAATGGATCCCACATCTGAGAGATCTAGAGGTTGGAATTTTGTAATTTGTAAGGAAGTGCTGTTGATTTTTCTTTGAGAAGAGACATTGTATTGTTGGGTGATCTTGCTTTTCATGAGGTGAAGAGGGCTTTGATGCTGAGAGGATGACGTTGGATCAGACTGCTAGGTTGTAATCCTCTCTTCTATTTCTACTATCAATAAATTTCTTTGAGTTTTCCTCCATATAATCATGTATTTTTTAAATCTTGTTATTTGTGGATGCAATTATATGGTTAATGTATTTCTGATTCTGCATTATTTAGGATATCATAGATCTCGATGCTTTGATGGTGTTTTGTTGCTTTGCCTCTCCAGGTATTCTCTAAAGCGGGACAAGTAGGAGAGGAGTGGCAAGCTCCATCAAGGGAGAGAGGAAACAAGCAAGGAGCCAAGCGAAAGATACAGGTTGGTCCTCTTTTCTTCTCTCTTATGTATCATACATAAAGGAAATCTTGAAGTGCTTTGAATTTTTTGTTTCCAAGATAGCTACCCGTCCTAGTGGGACTAGTAGATCGAAAAGGCATTAGTTTTCCCAGAAACACCAGGCACATACATCACATCTATCAAGGTGAGAGGAGCTCCATGCTCTCTCTAAAAAGCAATCGTGCCCACTCCTGAAACACTATACCTTTCGTTGTCACCCATCTCTATCCACATCATGAGGTCTTTCTCCTCCAAGGAACTGAATAAATGTTTATCACTGATCATGTGGAATGAGTCTCCACTGTCAAGATACCAGACACAACCCGTCATCGATGATACCATGCATGCGATGAGGGTAAAGTCCATTTCGAACTAAGAGGCTAATGCCTCACCTTCTAATCCTTCTGAGGATCCCTTCTTGGACTTCTTCGATGGGAAATTAGTCACATAATGTCCCATCTTGTGACAATTAAAGCATCTTACTTTAGACATGTCATCCTTCTTCCCTCCATGAGAATAATTTGATTTGAAATGGGAAGCTTTCCCCTTCCCTTTCCTTGCCTTACTTGCTAAGGCTAGATTTTCTTCATCATCATTCTTGGATGAAGAACCATCTCGTGTGCTCCTCTTGATCTCCTCCTGCATAAGATCCGACCACATTCGTTCCTAATCCAGCAGTTTCTCCCTTCCATTTACAGAGTCCTAGTAGCTATTCCAAATATTTGGAAGGCCAAGGAGAGCGAGGCTCACCATATCATTAGCAACAGTAGTTATTCCCACACTTCCAAGCTCATCTCTACAGGTGGTGAGCTTGTTCAGATATGTCAAAATAGTATCACCCTTCTCCATCTTGATTCTTCGGAGCTTATCCTTCAGCGTCAATTTCCTCTGGTTGCTATTGTTCTGGTAGAGGTCCTTCAATGTCTTCCACATTTAAAATGGAGTATCCTTCCCATGAATACTCGAGACAATATGGTCTCAAACTCCCTCAAGGATGATCCATCTCACCTTCGCCGCACACTTCTTCCACTCAACCAACTCTTATGCATTAGTTGAAGCTGGCTTTGGGATTTCTTGATCAATGAATTCCTTCAAGCCATTGTCTTCTAATACAGCCTCCATTCTATCTTTCCATGCTATGTAATTCGAGCTACCTTCCAAGGCATACTCAAGTTTCAAGCCATAGAACGCCATTGGCCAACCTTGAAGTATGATATGAATTTTATTTGCACCTGCAACCCCGAACTTCAAACTTCCAATTTTCTTCTCAGTATACTGTTCATAGCTCTGATACCATGTAGAAAATCTATGATAGGTTAACCTGATAACGCAATATAAATCATAACATAATACTATAACATACTTCTACTATCAATTTGCAAAAGCTTAAAGATAGAGCTAAACAATATAACTAGAAGAAGAAGAATCAATGGCACAATACACATGAAAATACTTTGGAGAAAGCCTCAGCTAAAAACCCCACACTATTGTATTATCATACATGGTGGAAATACATAGGAATTATACCAATTCTTAGCTCTCATAGCTAGCTAGCTCTCAGTACAATCCTCACAGATGCTCACAGGAAATATTGGCTTCTCTCCAGCCTTCCTCTCTGCCCTCCAAGCTCCTATTTCCTTGCATTGTTCCTTGTGGATTATTTTCCTATTACCAAGTGGAAACCCAAGCCTTCAAAACTGTGCAATCCTCAACGATGAATCCTTGACTGCATGCATGAGTTTTCTCCATGAGAAAACACATGCAACTGATAGTACAATGTCCTTAAACATTAATATTAATTGGATCTTTCTCACAATAGACATGCATGAGTTTCTGATGAGGGAATCTTCAGTTAACTCGAGTAGCAGTAGTTGAGTGCATTAATGTATCAACTGAATGTTAACTCACTATTAGTTCCTCAAATAGTTTGTAACTAATTTAACTGGACTTAAATCAGTAAAATGAGTTAACTAATTACAACTGAAATATAACTTAATCTTATCCCCTTAATTTATGGGATAACTCTTGCATGACTTCAAATAGACTTCTAACTTGAATTTCTCCAACTAATTAATTTAAAATAAATTAATTAACTATTTACAAGTAGCTGTTAAGACTAAATTCAATTTTAATTCACAATTTAAATGAAGGAAAAATTAAATTGGAATATTCTTTTTGCCATATTTCAACATGTCAGTCCTCTACCACTCACCCTTCTGACCATGTTCAAGAGTGGCATCGAAGGAGGAGCACATGTCATGGCCCGCCTTTCAAAGATCGTGTTTATCTAGATTGGTTTCTTAGGAGCCTTTTATCTCCCATTGGAAAAGATGTTGTGTCCCATTTTCCTCAAACCGAGGAAGAAGCTATCCAAACTACGCTGAGATATGATCTGATTTATGCACAATCTAGTTATGTCTATATCGTCATTCCAAACCTCCCTCATCTTGGAAGTTCCAATTCATAGGGAACGTCTCACACCACCGACAGTATCATTGGATCCCTTTCACACTCTTCGCCATACACTCAACAAAGTTATGGCTACCCATAGGGGGGCATGAGTTCCTCCAACACTTATGCCCCTCCTGCTAGCAACATGTTTCCAGGGCCCCAACCCGTTTACCAAACCGTTGCTTCTCCTTATACATAGCCTAGCACTCTAGCCCCTCAAGCATTAGTGTTGTAGCCTCCCATGCATCCTTAGCCCCAACAGACACTTCCCCCTTAGGGTCAATTGTTTGTGTAACAGAGTGCTGCCAATCCCTAAAGTTTGAAGAAAAAGAATAAGGGGAAGGATAACAACGGCAACAATGGTAATCAGGGTAACCGGCCTAGTGAACCCCATGGGAACTAGCCTAACACCAACAACTAGCAATAGGGCAGCTATCACAAGCCGAACAAGTTTATTCGTACGAAAAAGCCTTGTGCATGTTGTGGTGTGCATGGACACTATACACATGAGTGTCCCCTCTTACCCCAGATGAGCCAAATGTAGGAAGCTCAAGCAGCTTCTAAAGGTCAACAATCACTTCACAATCCCGTGCCAACTCAACTAGCAATGCTGACAAATCCTTTCCCTTAGTAAGGATTTGTTGCTGCTCAACTCTAGCCAGGTCAAGTAGCCCATCCCTCCCAACCTTTTGGTCTCGGTGACTACCAGATCATCATGATGGATTCTGATGTGATCAATACCTTTGATCAATAGCCAACTCCTCAACACTCTGTTTTTACCATCTTAGTCGACTCATCTGGATCCACCCACCTAGGACCTCCTCCATTTATGGGTGCCTCTCCTATGTTCCCACTAGGAACTATTCCTCCAGGTGTTAACCATCCATGAGTTTCTCCATCAGGACATTTGCTTGTAGGACAAATACCTTTCTTGTTTCCTCCTCTGGGAACCTTTTGTGTCCCTCTCATGGCTTCATTAGTCCTTCCTAATGTGACTTTGGGGATCCCAGTATGGTACATTTGTCCCCTAGAAAGTACTCCACCTGTTCAGCTATGACCATATCATGCTTTCTCTCCAATTCAACCGGACCCTACGACCCCTGTCACTACTCCAGTTCCACCGCAACCTCAATAGGACCCCACTCTTTTTGCGACAACATCTAGACATGGGGGAAAATCCAAGAGGAAAGAACCTAAGGACAAGGCTCACTAAGCTTCTCCAGCCCCAAAAGCCCCAATCGTCACATACGTGCACTTTGTGTGAAGTTGTTTGGCATGCCACCAATAATTGTCTTGGACTTCCTCAACTCAAACATTTGGTTCATGAAGCATTCACTGAGTCAAATATCCCTGAAGTCAATGTTAACTTACTTCTCCCACATAAGAAACTCAAATCATTGTGCACAAACCACTGTTGTGCCATCTATGATCATCATGGTCTTCCCATTGTTTCCTTCATCTCGTGATGGCCTTGGGGCGATTCGTGAATACGTGGCCACTCGTAGTGGATGATTTACTCCTTTACGCATGGATTCTTGTACCACTAGTCAACCAGAATAGGGAGAATCTGGCCCCACTATTATGATCCCTTCCCCTGATGTTGATATGATGGAAAACATGGTCCATATACTTTACCTATCATCATCCTTGAGTTCCTCGTAGACAAACCTTTCAGAGGTTTCTATGCGTTCTTCTAATGGACCTATTTCAACAAAATCCCAGGTCTTAACATCAGTAGATCCTCCATCTACTAACCTGTCATCTAACATTTAAGATGATGTGTATGTGAACCATATTTCTCATGTTGATGCACCAGGTAATGTAGCCGCATCATGTAGTTAGTCTTCCTCCTATCCTCCCATCTCCCAACCTGATCAAGGCACCATGGAAGTTATGTCTACCCCTGACTACCCTTACACTTAAGCAAGGGGGAATTTCTTCAAAGGATTTTGAAGGCCATTCCCTTCCTATTTCTCCCAATGCATTGTACCTCAAGAAATTTCGCTCATAGCACATCCTTTTGATTTACATGTCTTTAATTTTTCCATGAAGTTAGGTAAATTGCATCATCTCATCCATTTCCTTTTGCACCTTTCAAATGGATCCATCATCCACACTGTATATCAGTCATGCTGACAGTGTGAGTCACTTCTCCCAGAATCTAGCCTCAGTAGCCTACGATATTTTTACCCCCTTGCATACGTTACTCCTTTCAAATAGCGTGTGCATTGGATTTTTCACTAATAATCAGGCCGAATATGATAGAGTGATAGGTTTGTTAGTCAATGCCCTTGCTCATCGCATCCTTTATCTTCATGTTCATCTAGATTCCTTGCTACTTGTCATGCAATTGAATGGTGTGTATCATGTGCTAACCAAGTACTATTTGAAAAATATCTACGAGTTAAGCTATTGGTAGGTGAATTTCAAGCCATTACATTTTGTCATGTGCCTAGAGCCCAAAACCGCTATGTAGATACCATCGCAAACAACATTCTAGATTGGCATTTATCACATGTATAGCAAAAAATGGCGAACCGTCATCGTCATATAAAATGCATAATCATATTATCTATCACATAACACATATAAGTGTTTGGAGCCCATAACTCTAAATACATCTAGTATTCCCATAGCATATTGGGGGGCGCATAGGGCCCTACATCTCCATTGGAGGATCTCGTGCCAACCTGGGCCAAGATGCTTGAATCCCTTTTTCTAGCCCTCATAACATAATGGAAATCCTCAAACACCTCCTTCTAGGGGGCATCATTCCCACCTTTGCATACCATATTAGTCCCCTCAATCACATATGCTTGCGGGTAGTATCCCATTTAGTTAATTCTTGGCCTAGATCCCACTAGATCTAGGTTTGGTTGATTATCCTCCCATTCCCTGGATAATTTATCCTACCAACCTCTTCGGTGAGCCATATGAACATTGCATATTGTAGACATTTGATACCATATCTTCAAACATTCTACTCTATGTCCACATAGTCCCCATGTTTGACTTCATGGGTGAGGATGATTCTATACTTCCTCTAGTAGTTCATTCTCATTCTCCTCTTCCCTTAATTCTTCACCAGGAACCATCGTCCCAAGAAGCATTAAGGCCATCTTTAGACAAGTAAGGCCACTTGCATGAAAGTTGCAGATCCTAATTTCAATGGTCAGTTTGTTTGCTATGATCTCCATAAGATTTAGGGCCTTCTCCTCCTCTCAAATTGGAGGGAAAACACCTTTTTATAGGAAAAACCATAGTTTTTCTATCGCACATTGTGACCAAACCGTAGCACCATTTCATGAGCTGTTAGCACTGTTGGAAAGATCTCACAGAGATCTATAATGGGTCTGATTCAGTTTTTGATGATCTAACACTTCACCAAGAAGTCATTTTCCCAGGAAGGGTCACGTCGTCACCTCTCAAACTCAAATTTCTTCATATGCGACATTTGTACCTTAGGGAAAACCTTCCCTTAATACTTGTTGTACCATATGTCAACTTTCATCATGAGTAACCATCATTTACTCATGTTTTGATGGTCCCCACCTGGCCTAGTCTGTGTGGCAGTGTCATTAAGTCACCCTTGTTCAGAACATCCATGATGAGTCACCCTTACATTCGTGGAGTCTATTTCATGTCCCATTATATCATGTCATATTATTCCATCCATATTTGCATATTGTTCATCCTGTGTTGCCCATTTTGGCCTCTAGTCATATTGTCCCCATCCCCTCTGGATTTGAGTCAATTGTTGCCAGGTCAAACATGCACTTTATTCTCTGACAAGGGAAGTTGTATGTTTGTCCCTCAGTACCACCTTTCCAATTATCCCTGGTGTTATTCCATTAGTCACATTACTATTTTCCTTCATGCTTTAGTTGAGGATCCTCATTGCCTCATCTATCACGGGCCCTATTTTGTCGACATCAGCTCATTTATTCCAGAAGAGCAACCTAGAGGGTGGTGTATCTTGGTTCCAACTACCATTCTTGTTCGGTGCCTTGGATCGAGTAGAGAGTCTCATTATTTCCCTTTGACTTCGTCGTTTCATGTTCGTGATCCATACACTTAATGGTCTAGTGATGCAATAGATTGTACCAGTGATTCTCGGGTGTGTGTGAGATGTTTTAGACCTCATGAGGGGGTGGCCCTTCAGGAAGTCCCCCAAATGAACAGATGCATACCTACTTGCTACAACCTCATATGTAGTTCCATAGACTTGATGGGTTTGGTACCTATCGATCACAATGTTCATAGCATGCATGTCTCCTCCAAATGATCCATTCAGTTTTGTAGAGCCCTTCCTATTCAGCAGGGCTTCTTCGGTTGCTCTACCCTCCCTCCCACCCATTTTTTGAGGAAAGGGTCTTTGTATCTCATGTACTAATATATTATTGTATTTAGTCCTAGATTATGTTTTTCCAGGTGAATTATGTATATGGGACACATTATATTATTTTCTGGCTCTATTATGCCAGAATGTCATGTACCATTCAGCATGTACTTCATTTCTCAGTTTTATATTCTTGAGAAAACCATTATTTTTGTATAAGTTATCTCGGCCAATGCCTGCCCTACCTCATTGAGGTTTGGTACCACAACATAAAAGGATACTTGCATTACTCTCACCCTCTTTGTCCCTATCCTCTTTCAAATTTAGCTTCATTGGTCTCTTCCTCTCTCTCTCTATCTGACTCCCCTGTGTTGTCAAAGTGATTGTGTCTTTACAACGTACTTTCACCATACATTTTCCTCCTAACACTCGTACATTGGGGGGCAATCTCTTATCACCAAGAAATTGATCATCTAGAGTAATTTACTAGATGGATCGAAGTACACCATGTAAAGCCAATTTTACCATAGTAAAATTGCTTTCACTATGAGAAATTACTTAATAAACCACCTTCGTTAAGTAATTTATAGTTACACCATGAAGAATAATTAAATAAATCACTGTTTATTTGATTTTCTTCTAGGAATAATTAATTAAAGCATTGTTTTATTATTATTCCTTATCAAATTTGACCCAATGATGAGAAATAAACAGATAAATCATTATTTTCTTATTTTTCTCTAATAATAATTAATTAATCACTAATTATTTATTATTCTTTGTTAAATTTGACTAAATCCCTTAGAAATAATTAAATAAATGTTTATTTATTTATTATTCCTTAACTAATTTCTTCAGATGATAAATAAACCATTTATTTATTTATTATTTCTAGATAAAAGTTTAAATACTTTCTCCCTCCTAAACAAATATAATAAAATATTCCAAGTGGTTATTACAACAATGGGATCAATAATATTTTATTATTGCTCATTATTCTAGGATAACTCAATATTTTGTTATAAATAGAAGGGTTTTCCATTCATTATTCACTTTGACTATTTTCAATGCTGCACTCGTTGTTGCAACTCTAACTATTTTCATTGTCGCACACCATATTTTTCTAAGTTTATACATTATAGAGGAGAGAGACTCTACACAAGCTGAAGACATTTGAGGATAGCTAAGAACCCATCCCATAGAGAGTGACTGGTAACATTTATTTGTTCCCTTCACAAGTGTTATAATAAAACTATTCTTTGTATATCTGGTTTCCATTGGATAATTGGAGTTATTACTCTCTCTTTTTGTTTTTTAACTATGACTGTGGCATAGATCCAGACTTTGGCGGGTTTTGTTTCCATCAGTTGTTGTAGATCTACAATGTTTAGTAGCCATTTATATTGTTGAGATTGTTTGTCATCCACAATATTAAGTGGGTTATTTTCGTACATCTTTGAGAAGAAAACACCACAACATACACAACATGTCACTTCCACATGTATGGTTGGTGTAATAATACATCACAAACATCAAGGGGAGAAACATCACATAATACCTCATCCGTGAAGGGCTTGATGTTGTATGGAAGGTGCAATTGTTGGGTCACGCACAGATCCTGTCCTTGGTAAGCCACCCAATAGTGTATGGTTGTGGGTGTGTTGTGGTCAATAAGCCCAACCACTTCATGATATCTACTACAATGAAGTTATTTTGGCTCTCGCTGTCGACAATGAACTATAAAGGGCAACCCTTTACCCACATCTTGGAGTGCAAGAGAAGCTCCTCCTCCTCTAGATCTTCGGGTTCCTCCTTCTGGATATTTGTGGTGGCAATGGTGGCGTTGGGCCTCACATCAATAATCTTCTTCCCTTTTTCATTCCCCTTGTTGGGTTATAACTCAAAGTCAGAACAAGCATCTGATTTTGAAGCTTTTAGATCGGCCACTAGTGATTGCTTAGCCCAACACTCACTTGTGTTTTGGGTGGATATCTTATGGAACTGACACCACTTTCCCTTGTCCTTCTTCGGCTTCACAATGTTGTCCTTTTCTTGTGGCCTTGGCGAGTTGTCTTGATCCATCCCACCTTGGCTTTGTCCTTTGTTCTGTGGTTTGGGGGCACCTTTCCTTTGCTTCATATTCATAGATCCAATGTCTCAATTATTCTGTTTAAACTTTTTCTCAATCTTGATGGTGTATCCGTATGCTGTGCTGAGCGAGGAGATGTCCAGGAACTTCATCTCATGCTAGATGTATCTATGTAGTCAGTCACGGTACTTGAGGAGCAAATGTTTCTCAGAATCCTTGATACCCAACTTCATGCGAATGTATGAAAAACATTAGCAATATCTGAGACATCTTGGTCCCTTCCCTGCTACAATGTGGTCCACTTTATGTATTTGTCCATGTAGCTCCCGACAGGGTAGTACTACTCCTTGATGGCGTTCTAGAACGAATTCCAAGTGGGAGCAACTGAAAAGAATGAGGTTTTACTTTCATCCTTCTACTCACAATAACTTTCCTACCAGTACTTGACATGGGGGGCGATGTTGAGAAGGGAAAAAGTAATATTTTCTTGGTTGGAAAAATCATGAAAAGAAAAATAACCTTCTAGCAGATTCAACAATTTATCTACGACATCTTTATCTATATGGCCCTCAAATATATTAATGTCAAAGTTTACATGTACCTTAAAAGGAGTGGAGCCTCCAAAGTAGTTGTTGGATCTGGATGCGCTGCCGGTGGCCAACCATTGAAGGATCTGGGAAAAGTTATCGATCATCGCAATCCTTTGTTTCTTGAGGGCCTCCTCAAGAAACATTTTGATAAGATATCTTACTCCCTCATCTTTATTTTCTTCCCCCATGGAAGGTTGTCAGGATTTATGAGGTTGGTTTTGCAAAGGTTCGATGAGTGTGAGCCCTAACTCCTTATATCCTGACCTCATTGGGGACATGCAAAGAAAAACAGAGAAAGAGCAGACCTCTCTAATACCACTGGTTTTAATTTAAACAGGAATGCAACAAATTACAGATATAACCATAAATATAGAGATGCAGTAGAAATAAAAATTTCTTTCATTAATGTGAAATAATGTAGTATACTTACAGATATAATAGAAATGAGACTAGCTTGGGCGATGGTCGCTTATATTTGAGAAGATATGTGTCTGCTACATGCCCCTGAACTTAGCTACAATGAGACTCAAGGGCCTTTTTATTATTGAAAAATATGAGAAAAACCCTAAACAACCAAAACCCTAACCCAAGGAGATATAATGATCGAGGTGGATCTAGACACACACAGGACAAAGGGCTTATGAAAGCTCAAAAATCAAAGTGCTTGGATTATGCTCGAACTAGGTTAATGTTAAAGATCTCATCATCATGATTGTGGTGGTGCAAACGGTTCATCAATTTGAGTCCAAATGAGGAAGATAAAGGCAGTCAAAGTTTTGGTTGACTTTTGCTGACTGAGCAGGTTAATTGTTTCCAGGAAAACTAGTGTCTTTTGATCTGCTAGTCCCACTAAGATTGGTAGCTATCTTAGAAACAAACAATCAAAGTAATTTGGGATTTCCTTTATGTATGATAGATCAGAGAGAAGCAAAGGGGACCAACCTGGATCTTCCGTTTGACTCCTTGCTTGATTTCTCTCTCCCTTGATAGATCTTGCAACTCCTCTCCTACTTGTCTCACTTTAGAGAAAACCTGTAGAGACAAAGTAACAAAACACCATCAAAGCATCTTGATCTAGAATATCATAAACAATGCAGAATCAGAAATACATTGAACATACAATTGCATTCACAAATAACAAGATTCACAAATACACGATTGTATGGAGGAAAACTCAAAGAACTTTATTAAAATATAAGGGAGAATTACAACCCAGCAGTCTGATCCAGCATCAATGACCTATTCACCTCATGAAAAGCAAGATCACCCAACAATACAATGTCTCTTCTCAAAGATAAACCAACAACACTTCCTTACAAATTACAAAATTCCAGCCTCCAGATCTCTCAGATGAGGGATCCATTTATAGATGTCTTGCAAGGGTGTGAGTGAGTTCTAGGTTTTTTATTACTGTCATTCCACTCATAGTTCTTGGTTCCACTTGGAGATTTCATTGATCTCTTACTCATCCCCGGGCGAATTCAGAGAGGCAAGTGTCATAGGAGAAGTTTCTAGAAGATTCCATGAGCAGCCACTTAGTAAATTGTTTCAGCCATTTGTCCATTCTTGCTCATCGCACCTACAAAATGCCTCTTCAGTATGCATCAGACCTAGCTAGTGTAGGAGCCAGTATGCATCACACCTTGACAGTGGAGCAGTTAGTATGGTCTAGTTTTGGCCCGTTCTAAGTGGTTTTTCAGGTGGAACTTCTAGGAAATGATGTAATCAGTTGACCATGATCCCTTAGGGCATGAAAAAACACTTTTAGGTGTTAAAGATCCCTTCGTTTATCAACATATAAGATTGGGGTTTCAGTGCCCAAATATGTCTATAACAGTTGCCCCCTAAAGCATGAGGTCGTAAATCTTTTGTTGTCGAGTGAAATGCTTTATCATGAGGATCTAAGGTATTCGAACTGGAAGGTGACCTGTATAAGATACAATACAATACATCATCATCATATTATTTTCATGATCTAACTGAGGCGGGCATTCCCATGCTCAGCTTTATAAATTCATTTTCATGTACATAGGACAGAAAATAGTCTGCAGTTGCGGACTGGTAATTCTTTACATGTAGAGTCATCATACCTTAGCTTAGATGATCATTTGTGCAGCTTCTATGTACATTTGATGTCTTTATATTCCTGAATATATCGCAGCCCGGATGGATGAAACTAGATCTAGGGTCTTCAAACTCGTTCAATCTTTGCACTAGGTACAAGTCAATCCATGTGAAAAGATGTTCTGAAGTCAAACATGGAAAGACATCGCCTGATTACCAGCTAATGATGTAAGTTGTTAACAGGTGTGAGACAAATCACCGATAATGATAATGACCCTCAAGATACTACAGTACAATTCACGTGGTGTGAATATATGATCCAATGTCGAACACCACGTAAAATATTTCAGTCGAAGGCCATTGATGGAAACCTGTCATCGAAAGTGAGAAACTTGCCATTGAGGCGTGCAAGCTTCAAAGTACTAAAAGGGTTCTTTCTAAGTCAACTTCTTGGATAATGAGTTGATGTCAACAAGAAGTGATCCATCATAGGAGGGCCTTGATGTATCCCACATCTATGACACGAAACGAAAAAATGATTTTCTGGAGGTGAAAATGATCTGATGATACAAGGTTCAGGAATGGCGGTCATGAAAAATGGAGGGTGAAGGTATTGTAGTGGATGAGGCATTATCTGGATGGTGAATCCTCTGAATGACTTCTCTTGAACATATCGTTGACACTGAAAATGGATTGGTAGAATTAACCCCAAAATATGGATGGTATGGAGGACGAATGGTGATATGACCGGTGAACGAAATAACCCAACCCGACTCAATCATGGTGACAGAGTGAAAGTGTCATGTTCAAGAGCAACCTGCTACCAATAAAATTATTCAAGTTTTCTTCCCTTTTTCCCCAGTCATTGCTGACCAGTACCTCTTTATTTTTGTCAAGCTTGAGGAGGATAACATATGCTTGTTCTATAATTTTCCGTTCGAGCAAACCTATCACTATGTTTTAGCGAGCCTAGCGAAAGTGAAACTCATTCTTGTCTAGATGGACAAGTTTGTCGCTATTGAATTAATGAGTTTAACGACAAAGACAACTCGGTCCTTTTCATGTTTAGAGAGTTTGAAAAAGGACAAAAAGGAAACTCCAATAGTTCTTTTTTGCATCATAATCCCTTAAGTCCAAAAAATATCAAAATAATACAAAAGGGATGACTTTTCTGATCACTTTAGCGAGTCGAAAAAGACAAGCGCTCGATCTTTTTGTGGGATAATCCCTCAAGTCCAAAAAGATTAAAATACAAGGGGGATGGCACTTCCAATCACTTTAGAGAGCTGGAGAGACCAATTGCTTGACGATATTTTCATATTTAACAAGTCTAAAAGGAGTTTAAAGTTGACTCATTTTTCAGGAATGAGTGGTGTCTAGGGTAGTAGCTGGTTCTTGGGAATCTTGAAACTTCTCAAAACTTGGTGGTGTGAAGAGGTTGGCTAACAGGACCACTCATTGCAGTTGTTCCTCAAAATGGTAAACAATCAAGAGGAAGCGTATGATCGGCCAAAATAATGGAGTTGACAGTAGAAACACAACGAAGGCTCAAAAGGCTGATATTATGGCAATCACAAAGGTTATTTACCAAAGGTGGGTTCATTTTTTAATGAGCTTGAACTCTGGGGGAACGTATGCTCCGTGGCAGGATTATTTTTTAACGAGCTTGAACCTTACACAAATATTGTTCATGATAGTGGTCAAAGATGTTCAATTCACCATTTAACATGTTAGATTCTTTTGTCGGTCATTCAGCCTGCTCAATTGCTCCATCAAATTGATTAGAAATACATATAAATTCCTGAAAAATGAATTAAAAACTAACATTTTACTTGAAGTACGTGAATAGTAACATAAAAAGTAGTTTTACCTCTCATTTTTACCATTTGATTTCGAATTTGGGATTTTGGAGCTATGGAGTGGTTTTCCCCCTCAAATCTTACCAACTGATTTCGGGGGATCCGGTGCACTATTCTCCACGCTGTCAAGACCGGCTAGGAGCTAACCCTAAGCTCTTCATTTTCATTCCATCCTTCTTTGATTTTAACCAAGTTTTTCCCTTCTTCTAGGCCCCTGGGGTTTGAAGAATTCGTTCTCCATCCATCGCACCTAGTCTACATCGAAATGTGCGATGCATACTGAGCTAGACACTGGCCAGTCAGTATGCATCTCACCTTGCTCACAGGCAGGGTGTAATGGGTGCAGAAGGGAAACTTTACACAGTGATTTTTCATGAAATTTTTCCTGTTTTTCCTCAAATTTGGATCCTAGTTCATCTTTTGTCAGTGATTCAAATATTTATCGGATCAAGATGGTTGTCACATGGCATGAATGTGAACATGAAGAAGAGGACATGTTTGCCCTACATGACTAGGGTACAGTTACTGCATTACGAACCTGTGGTTTGCTCAATTCTTCCGCATATCCAGCATGAGGCAACAAATCAGTTTGTTGCAGTATTTCCTCAATGCTTGGGATCCAATCAACCAGGTATTCTAGATTAGAGGCAAATCCATTCCATTGACAGTCAAGGACATCTAATTTCTAACGAGGTTATCGAGGTGTGTTGCCCCTCTTTCACTATGAGGATCCGCCCATGGGGGTGAATCTGTGAGAGATTATATCCATCAGTTTTGTAGAGATGGATCTCAGCTCAGCATAGATGGAAAGATCAATATCCGGGATGTCATTGATCGGCCCTTGAGGACCATTTTATTCACCTTTTCTAGATTGGCTAGTAGCACGGCTCTTCATTTGGCGAACATATCTTATATGCAGTACGCCCTGGAATGCATGGAACCAAAGGTATTCAACTGGTGTGAGGTAGTACTTCGAGTCATAAAAGAACAACTCTCCAAGGTAAAGAATGGAAGATCCAAGAACTTTGGTTACGGTTCCATTTTGACTGCTTTTTCCTTGGAGAGGATTCCACTGATGTAGCGTCAGTACATTTCACTGGGGTTGCCAGCACCAAGGGAACCACGGATCTAGAGATGGGTTGATATCATGGCTAGACATGCTGGTTAGTCACAGATTTCTTTCTCTGATGCCTTCTTTGAGTGGTTCGACTGCCAGGAGATGGTCTTTGTGGAGTATCCATACATTGGGATGGATTTCCGAGGCGACCCAGATTTGGCATTACCGGCTGGCGAGCAATGGAGGGTTATGGGTAAAATTATTTGACCATATCTTTGTTTATCAGTTTTATAATGTTACTGTCTTTTTAAATGTTATCAAGACTAATTAAACTCATATGTGTGTGCAGATATTGGGCCAGTGTGACCAGCGGCACGCCCACGGGTGGTTGTTGACGTTCCAGCAGGAGAGGCTATAGGGAGGGCAATCCTTCATGATCTGGACATAGCGGAGACCCTGGCAACGCTGTAGGATCAGATCGAGGGTCTCACTCTTGGCATTTAGGATGTGAGGACTGACAAGCTACCTTTGAGGTTATAGCAACATACTACTGGCGTACAGAGTCGATGGACTAGGCTCTTGCATATGATCGCACAGGCGATGACATGTTATCACCAGCACCATTAGTCTAGGGTGCTTTTTTGCATTTATTTTTGAGTTTCTTGGTCATATGACCGATTTTTTCTTGGACACAAAACATTTTGTAAAAACTATAAACAGTTATATATTTTTGATTTTCAGAGTTTTATTTTGGTTAAGTTATTCGATCCTTGATGCAAATGTTAACGTTAAATGCTTTTCTTTACAAATGCTACAAATGTCTATCTAACACATAATTTTCTAATGAATCAGTTAATGTGTTTAAGTTTCTGGAAATGTATTGGTATTGAATGGAATCAAACTGTCTTTCCAAAATCCTGACTCTTAGGAACATACGATAAATAGCTGGGTTCCGAATGGAATAGATGCGAGTGAGCTGTAGAATGATGAGTTGGGAATCTAGCCTGACAACAAGTCGGTGTATGCCATGTGAAATGGCATCAGAGAGAAGCTCAATCAATGTGCTATACTCAGTGATGTTTTTCGTTGATCGACCAATACATATCCCCCTAAAATTCACTAACTCACCACTTGGAGCAAAAATGGCCCAGGCTGCAGAAGATAGGTTCCATGTATTACGACTAGCTCCGTCAGCATACCCAACAAATGTTTCCAAAAATTCTGACATCTGCAACAAATGCAAAGTGGACTACCTAACCAAAATGACAACTCTTAACGAAAACAAAAATGTAACAAAAGCATATCTATAAAGAGATTACTACACTTAATCAAGCATAATAATGCTTAATATACAACCCATTTCGGGGTTGCGACAATGGAATCCCATCGTAATCTACCAGCGTGTAGGCTCCTTTTGCCAATACTCATTTAACAATGTAGGGGTCCATCCATAATGTTTCAAACTTACCTGCTCCCAATTTGTCATAGTCTTGATCGTACATCAAGACCCTGTCTCCTTCTGAGAAGACATGAGGCTTGACATTTTTGTCAAATTGCACCTTGACACATTTCTTATGAGCTTCGTTAGCCAATGCAGCATCATGATGGGTTTCATTCAAGTGGATTAGTTCCAAGAAACGAACCTCTTTTTCCGAAGTTTCAGGAAGTAGATCGATTGCAAGCTTGAGAGATGAAATTTTGCACTGAATTGGTAAGACAACTTCCAAACCATACACCCACTGAAAGGGCATAAATCCAGTCGCATTTCTTACTGATGTCCTACATGCCCACATAGATGAGTACAAGATTAAATGCCAATTCCATTTGTGGACTCCAATCATCCTTTGTAGCATGTGCTTTACGACTTTGTTGATTGCCTCAACCTGTCCATTATCCTGTGGATAATATGGAGTAGGACTATCATGGGATAGTCCTAATCTGGCAGTTAATTCAACCATCATGTGATTGTGAAAATGTGATCCATGATCTATGACTATAACCCGTGGAACACCAAATCTAAAGACTACATGATTGAAAAATAAAAGAGCAGTCGTTTTGCTGTTGTTGTTTAATGTAGGCATCGCCTCGGCCCATTTTGTCAAATAGTCGACAGTGACTATGATATACCCATTCTCCCTGGCCGAGGTAGGGTTACATATCATGAAATCAATGCCCCATTTGGCGAATTGCCCAACAACAACCACTAGGTGTAGCGTTGTAGGTGGTAATCTGGTTTTGTGGTCAAAAATATGACAAGCATGGCAACTTCTGACTGCAATTATGCAATCTTTGAATATTTTGTTGTAGAAGTAACCATCTCGTAAGATCTTTTGTTTAGTAGTGTAACCAGATAAGTGCCCCCCACACGTGCCTAAATGACATTCATTCAGGACATTTTCGGCCTCCTCATGCGTGAGGCACCTTCACAGAACTGTATTGACACCACGGCGGTAAAGTGTATCACCGACAATCATGTAGTCTTTGGCTTGGTTTCAAATACGTCGTTGTTCAGAGTGATAGGTGTTAGGCCTAAAAGTTTGGGTTTGGAGATAGACTAGTATATCTCCGTACCATGGATTGCTTGACAATATCAGAAACAGAGTCTTATCCACGATTGATGTTTTAGATGTTAAATCATTGGATAATGATGGGAGGTCACAAAGTAACTCTGGGAAGACGAGAGATTTCTTTGATATGGATTTGGTGAATTCCAGATCAAACTCTTGCAAAATGGCTATCCATTTAAAATATTTCCCCCCTAGTAATTGACGGGATAGAATGTAGGTCATAGGGTTGCAATCTAACAAAATGGTAGTTTTGCGAAAGAGTATATAGTGTTGAAATCTCTGTACTGCTTGAACAACTGCTAGATCTAGCTTTTCAACATAAGAGTACTTTCTCTCTCTATCATTCAAGTTGTGGCTTAAATAATACACCGGATGTTCTATTCCATTGTCTTCTTATACTAAAACCATGGCGATGGTTGTATCTGTAGCAGCGAGATATAGGTTAAAGTCTTTTTGATAGTCAGGAGCATACATTAATGATGCTTTTACTAGCGAATCTTTTAAGGCATCAAAGAAATATTGCGCGACCTGATTCCAGTTGAAGGGTACTTCTTTTTTCAAAAGACGTGTATAACCTTTAGCAAGTTTGACGTAATTTGGAATGAACCTACTTAAAAAGTTGGTTTTCCCTTGGAGTTTCTGAATCTGAAGCAAATTTGAAGGTGGAGGCATGTCAATGATTGCCTGCACCTTATAGGGGTCAAGTTGAATTCCGTCCTTAGAAACCACAAAACCAAGTGATCGGCCAGAACCATCACAAAAGACACACTTGTGCAGATTGAGTCATATCTTGTAGTGTTAGCGACGTAGCAATATGGCTCTGCGAATGAGCCAGTAGATCATCGAGATACAGTTGAACGATGTGCTCGATGTCATGGAAGGCATAGTTCATTGCCCTTTGAAAGGTTTCCCCTACATTCTTCAAACCGAAAGGTGATTTACGGTACGCGAATGTGGCCCATGGACATATAAATGCAGTCTTCGATTGGTCCTATGGGTAGATATTGATTTGATTGTGTCCAAAAAACCCATCCATGAATGAAAAGATTTTGCATTCGGCACATTCATCAATTATTTGGTCAATGAAGGATGTAGGGTAGTTGTCTTTTGGACAAGCTTGATTTACATCCCTATAATCGATGCACACTCTAATCGTTCCTTGCTTTTTCATCACAGGAACAATATTCAATACCCAATCAGTGAGAGGAACAAGGTAAATGAAACTACCATGTAAAAGTTTTTCAACTTCTACCTTAATAGCAGCGGCTTTCTTCGGGTGAACTGGTCGAAGTCGTTGTCGTACTAGTTTGACATTTGGATACATCTTGATTTCATGTTCAACGATGCTCGAGTCAATGCTTGGCATTTCTTCATATGACCATGCAAAGACATCTCTGAATTCGCAAAACAGAGCGCAATATATTTCCAGTTCTAAAGGGGAACAAGATTTGCCAACATGAATATTCTCTACAACATTAGGTTTGTTTGAGATATTAATGGCGATAGTTTCTTCAATATGGGATAGATTTCGCTCAGAATCCACCATATTTACATTTTTGATAGAAAATCAAAAACTGAAGGATGATTAAGGTTGCTAGAATAATTTTCGTTGTTATCTTGAAGGTGGGAATGATGGTGGTAATCTTCCCATGGTGCCTCTCCTATCATCATCGACTGAATGATTCCTTCATCTGTAGAATGTATACAAGACCAAGGATCGGAAGAGGTGCCATACTCTAGAGACCTGTCTATCCAAACACTCGCTGAGTGTTGATTTAGGTTCGCCGCCCATCCCCAAAAAATTCATTGCTACAAAGATTCTATAGGGCTTGGGGGCAACACCTTGCGATGATCCACACTATCAAAATGGTCAGAGTTATTCTTAATCTTTGATGATATAGAAGATATCATATGACAGGTTTCCACTATCGCCACTTCTGCCAGATTACTGGCAGGCGGGAGGGCAAAAGTACCCATTAATGCAGGGTCTTTTAGTAGACCTACTCCAACATTTTGAAGCGATTGAGAGCTTCCATGGATCAAAGGAATGCTTCCAGTAGCTTGTGAACTGTTGGGAAAAAAGGCTAGTTGGTCAACGATTGTAATTCCTCCTTGGAAGGCGAATGCAATCTTTCTAAAATATGTTGACACAACAGCAACCATAACATAAATCCAGGGCCTGCCCAGTAACATATTGTAGTCAAGGTTTCCATCAATGACCTCGACTTAAATTTCTACTATCTTGCACCCCAGTTCAACTTGCAAGCTACTTAAAATCCCATACGGTGTGTATGTTCTTCCATTGAATGCTTTTAATGTTGTTGATGATCGTGACAAGGGTGGTGAGCCTAAAGTTTTCCAGCAACTCATTAACATAATAGAGGTAGATGCCCCCTCATCAATGATTGTTCGATGAATAGTTTTGTTGAGGGTTTTTACCTGTATAAGAAAAGTGAGTTGGGCTGGTAACTGAGGTTTGTATCCTTTATGGTTAAAGGCCACAAGATTGGGATCCGTTGGATCAATCCCACCTATTGCTGACAACAAAGCCTGCTTTTGGGAGGGGCAATACTATAGTACTTCAAGCGTTGACATAGTGGATGGTGATTGAGCCAGATCCTCCACTATATTATAATTCTGTGCTGCACAAGCACGAGGATTAAATGTCGATTTATGTACTACTCCCTTTGGCGGCTTTATAGTTAATTTAGGAATGATGGGCGGAACAACTTCTGGCGAAGTTGTTGTCAAACTAATGGGTTGATCTGTAGCCTTGTTGTTCGACAATTGTGGATTCCCATAATCTTTATTCCTTTTCGATATCAAAGCATCATTTTGCTATTTCGAGATGGATAACATAAGTACTTGGGATGGGGAATCTTGATCGATAGCAACCATATTAGTTTCTGGGTTTAAAAACGGATCAGTCAATACCGTTGAGGTATTTTATGTCTTTAAAAACTTTGCAATCTCAGCTTAGTGTGGAAAATCTCCCATATAATGCTCCTCGTTACATATCAAACATGGAAAACGAGGAGGAGGTTTCTTTTGCCCGACAGGGTTTCCAGAAGATTTCGTAGGAGTCAAATCGTCCTGCTTCTTCTTTTTTCTTTTCCCTTTCTTCTTGCCCCTTGGTTTCTTTGGTTCTTTGCCATTGTCAGATGACACGGCATTAACCTCCGAGGCAAGAAGTTTATCATTTGCTTTTTTACTAGAAACTGCAAGGGCTTTACCAGATGGAGCCTTTGCGGTTTGCGTACTTGAGGTACCGATCACGCCATCAACAACATGAGAGTCCCTGTTTGATTTAGGAAGGGGAGGAACGGAAAATTCTAGTCTAGGAGCGTCAGGGATTTTGTCATAGAGCGTGCCAGACTAAGTATAGATCAAGTCTAAATATTGTGCACGAGCAATGATTTGCTCTTCAGTGATAACTCCTCCCTTCACCACATCTTCAGTAATAGAAGGCAATAATGACTTAATAAACCACTCAGCTAGAAGCTGATCAGGAACATATGTCTTTACCATTCGATGACGACATCGCCACTCATGAATATGATCAGATATGTGAGTGGCTATTGTCTGTTTAAAGTTGGTAAGGAGTTATGTTCCCATTTCATACCTTTTGGGTAACTGAAAGTGGGTTAGAAAGGTAGTGGCAAGGGTTGAAGTTATCAAATGAAGCTCTAGGCAATTCAATATACCATTTTGCTGTTGGACCAGTTAGCATTCACTGAAAAAGGTGAAGCCTAATCGAATCATCATTTAGGGTGTTAGATGAGCACCACAAATGAAAAGTCATTACGTGATTCGATGGATCTTCACCTGGATTTCCATTGAATTTAGGAATATTGGAAGGAATTTTATGAGGAATTGCTGGCCACCAAGGGGCGTATGTAATTGGATGATTTGTTAGTAGGTTCAAATCTGGTAATTCTAGAGTTGCTACAAAAGGCAACTATTGATTCAGGTTTGGCGAAGCATACTCAGGATAAGATGGGATCGCCTGAGCAGTAGGTCTTTGCATACCAGCATAATGTATCTGATGCTAATAACTTTGATAAGGTTGATAACCATTTTGAAAATGAGATTACCCATTACCTACAAAGCCTTGTTGCTTAGATCCTCAGTAAGCTTGCTGGAATTGCGGTTGTTGATATTGTACCAGCCATGGTTGTTGGACTATTTGTTGTTGCCCAACACTAGATGATTGACCAAGATGCAGAGTTATAGTACCCATTTGAGCTTGAGTCATTCCAGTTAAAGAAGCACTAATCTGAGGTTGTGATTGAGCCATAGAGACAAGGGGCTATTATATTACAACCTAAGAGACCTGAGGTTGACACACAACAAGAAGTGCTTGTACTTGCGACATAATCATAATAGCAGGTGTAGTGGGATTATTTGACACAGGTTGGGTTGGTTGCATTGAATATATAACCCTTGGTTGTTGAGGTAGTATTGGTACCCAACAACTGGATGTAATTCCAGTTTGACCTGAATTTTGTTGCGAACTCTCATATTGTTGTTCTCCATGAGCGAGCAATGAAAAAGCATACTGCTCTCCATATGGCGGAAATCCAGTGTTCAAAGGATATATCGGTCTTTGAAGACTAGGCTGCCCAAATTGAAACTAGCATGTAGGATGAATTTGTTGAGTTTCAACATAAGAAATCCTAGATAGGATTCTGGATGAACAAATAGGAACAGACCATGTCGTCAAAATAGTCCCTGAGTGGACTCCATCTAGTGATTGATAATTAGTTGGGACAGATGGTATACCAGGAAACATCATAGGAATAGCGGCAGGAAGTTCTGTTGTTGCTATATCAAATGACACAGTCCTAGATGTTGATGGTTTCTCAGACATTTTTAGTCTATCCAAAATATTTTCTAGCGATTCGACAGGAACATGAGATGAAGGATGATTAAAAGAACTAACTTCGGTAGTAGAAGAATATAAGTGGATCCCAGTTCCAAAATGAAACGGGGTACTAGATGGAAGATCCTCTACAATATAGTCTATAGCAATCAGTCCAGGTGGAAGAGGTAGACTCTCAGGTCCATAAAATATTTTCGGAGCCGAAGAAGGTATAGTTTCTGTAGTGACAGATACTAGAGGGGTGACACCTCCTAAATTATGGAACTCAACTTCTAGATGTTCAGGTAAGTGAACTTCAGTTTCTAGATCAGCCCTAGATGGAGTTGTTTCAGGTATAGAAGTGTCTACCGTTACACTAGGATCAGTTCTAATGTACTCTTCTAACTACACAACTTCTTCTGTAAAGGAAAATGTACCAGAAATGATCGGAGTAACTGTAGTCTCTGACGATTTTGAAACACAAGTTTCAAATAAACCAGGAGAATTGGACTCAGTTAAAAGAGACCATTTTGGCTGGAATGGTTTCGTTTCTGGAGTCAAAGACGGTTGACTCGCTAATCTCCGCGAACGATGGGGTTTTTATTGACTTTCTTTCATGATTGTGGATTACTTGATCAACTCAAAATTGAGGGGAAAAATGTTATTCCGTATTAAATAAATTTTAATGACGCTTTTACACAACTTTGCTTTTTCGATTTTTAAGAGTCGAGAAAAAGCTAAATATGACTCTAGTCGCCTTCGGTTTTTAATGAGCCTGAAGTGACAAGTGCTCACATGGACCTTTTCCTTTAAGGAGTCAAAAAGGAAAGAAAGTGACTACTCTCGAAATCTAGACAAAGGGATTACCAAACCAATCGCAAAACTATAATATACACCTTGGTGGTAAATTAAAGAGAAATTACCAAGGACTTATGTACGGCAGTCAATCTTTCTGAATGCTCTATTCAGTGCATTGTGATCGATAGGGCGGCAGACAAAGCTTCCTATGGATAAAGGATATCAGCCTATTGTGGTCTCCATATATATACTCGACGGTACGGGGAGCACAAGTCCGTACTAGCACTTTTCATATCAAAGAGGAGGAATCACCCAACCTTTGATGAAAACGAGAGTTACTAGGTTTTACAACGTCGGAACACGTCTCTAGCCTAGAGCTCTAGATGTGTTGCATTAGGTTCCAAAGCATTTTTAAGTTCATTGAGATTTATTTTAGAGTTGCTCTTGTTTACAAGTTTGTCTTTCAAGGTTCACTGCATGATGTAGATGTAAAATTCCTAAATATGCAATCTAAAATGATAAACAGACATTTATTTTTTAGCAATGAAAATCCTAGCTACTAAGGAAAGAAGATTATGATTCTTTCAATAGAGAGAAAAGAACACACACTACATGCACTTTTCCTAAATCATTTTTCGCACACAGTCTAAATGCAAATGCAAATGCATGTATTTGTTTTTCGTTTCCTTAATGTGAGAATGCCAAAAAGGAAAACTAAGTATAGATCTGAACTATTTTCTTCAAAGTGACATTTCGACAATTTCTATTCAAAATGAAAGGAAGACTAAATGACACTTTTCAATTTCGAATAGAAAACTGCTTTTGACACTTCAAATATTAACAATTCAAATCAAACACAATGACAAAAGTACAATCAACTATCTAGAGGAGGAAGACTTTACGACACTCTTCTTTTTGACTCAAAATGACAATTACGACACTTTCTGCATCAAAACGACAGTCTGATTTAAGCTACGTTTTGACGAAGGATCGTAAATGATGGACAAATACATAAAAGCATTTACTAATCTTAATCAATGGAGGCTGAACAATGTAAAGGAAGGAGGGTTCAGTAATGAGATATTGATCATAAGCAGCAAAGCAACTGAATAGAGCTGAAAACAAGGACAAAAAACCCAAATTTCAAGGAGAGAAATAGGATTACTCAGTCATCGCACCTGTGCTTCACATAAACAGGGATGCATCTCACCTTCTACACATGGAAGGTGTGATGCATACTGGCTTCCAGTTACAGACAGTGTGATGGGCCAGGGAGCGAAACTGAGGTGGGTTTTTGCTCAAATTTGTAGCTGAATTCTGTGATTTAGGCTGAGCTATTATGGAGAGTAAAGAAAAAAGTATAGGGTATGGTATTAGGAGGTTATTGAGCTACCACAGGGGCATTTAGAATGCTTATAAGTCAGATGTTCAGTTCATAAACTAACCTGGAGATTGACTGAAGCAACATTCATCTACTTTGCAATTGCATAGCAAGAGCAGTTCAAAGGCTATCTGGCTAACTTCAGGCTCTGTCTGTAGTTTATAAAGAAAACAACAATAACAAACAAACAAACTATTCGTTCCCCAGTGGAGTCACCATTTTGTTTGCGGGAAAACTAGTGTCTTTTCAATTTGCTAGTCCCATTAACATTGGTAGCTATCTTAGGAACAAACAATCAAAGAAATTTGGATTTCCTTTATGTATGATAGATAAGAGAGAAGCAAAGGGGACCAACCTGGATCTTCTACTTGACTCCTTGCTTGATTTCTCTCTCCCTTGATAGAGCTTGCAACTCCTCTCCTACTTGTCTCACTTTAGAGAATACCTATATAGACAAAGTAGCAAAACACCATCAAAGCATCTCGATCTATAATATCATAAACAATGCAGAATCAGAAAATACAATGAACATACAATTGCATTCACAAATAACAAGATTCACAAATACAAGATTGTATGGAGGAAAACTTAAAGAACTTTATTAAAATAGAAGGGAGAATTACAACCCAGCAGTCTGATCCAGCATCAAAGCCCTCTTCACCTCATGAAAATCAAGATCACTCAACAATACAATGTCTCTTCTCAAAGATAAACCAACAACACTTCCTTACAAATTACAAAATTCTAGCCTCCGGATCTCTCAGATGAGGGATCCATTTATAGATGTCTTGCAAGGGTGTGAGTCAGCTCTAGGTTTTTGATTAGTGTCATTCCACTCATAGTTCTTGCTTCCACTTGGATATTTTATAGATCTCTTACTCATCCCTAGGTGAATTCAGAGAGGCAAGTGTCATAGGAGAAGTTTCTAGAATATTCCATGAGCATCCACTTAGCAAACCGTCTCAGCCATTTGTCCATTCTCGCTCATCGCACCCTACAGAAGGCCTCTTCAGTATGCATCACACCTGGCTAGTGTAGGAGCCAATATGCATCGCACCTTGACAGTGGAGCAGTCAGTATGGTCCATTTTTGGCCAATTCTGAGTGGTTTTTCAGGTGGAACTTCTAGGAAATGATGTAATCAGTTGACCATGATCCTTTAGGGTATGAAACAACAGTTTTAGGGGTTAAAGATCCCTTGGTTTATCGTCATATAAGATTGGGGTTGCAGTGCTAAAATATGTCTATAACATTAATGGAGAAATAATTTGGACTTTTACAATGGACCGAATCCAGCCAACTCTGGCTAGATTTTGGGAAAAATTGTTGCCTTGTTAAAAAGACTCCTTTGGTCAATGTTCGAGAAGTTTCAATGTCGCATTTTTTCTATATAATAAATAAATAAATAAATATATGGTGGAGGTGGTGGGCCACCATCCCCACCACCCCACACCTCACCACACCCCCAAAACATTGACATGTATGCGTATTAAAATAGGACCAACGGGAATTGAACTTGCTTGGCCCACGTGGGCCGACCCTCACCAGCCGGCCCCATGTACAACAAAACAAAACCAACGACCGAAACAAATGTGCCTAACTAGTTAATACATGCACTCCAACACCCAATGCAGTCTACGGGAGTTAAGTGGAGGGCTGCCCTATGCGAACACAACCCACCTCCAAAAATAATGCTGCGGTTTTTCAAATGGACAAAAAAGTTCAACATGGAGGAGGCGGGGTTTGACTACACGACCTCCTCTACCAAATTCGGAAATCTTAAGCAATGTGCCAAACAACTTCTTTGGCTTATCCACCCTCCAAACTTATATAAACATTCATTTCATGAGTGTGCCTAGGAGATGGAGGAACCACGAGTGGGCATGGAAATCGAGATAGAATATTTTTTTTAATGACTTTATTTGTAGGTGGAACCAAAATTGAGCAAAATTTCCAGGAGGGTGAAATTTTTGCATTGTCCAAATTGGACAAATTTTATGTCAATCTTACACCTCTTAGCAACACGAACTTGATGGCACAGTCAGTTTCCTGATCTAAGTATCCTATTTGCAGAGGACCCAGAGGAGGAAATCTTTTAGGAATCTAGGGGGAATCTAAAAGATTCCTTGAGCCCCAGATTTTCATTTTCTCATAATTCAAAAATTTGACAATCGATTTTGCACTATTCGATGCCACAAATTTGATGGTGTGTTTAGATTTTCTATTTTCTCATTTCATTTCTTGGCCACTCTTCTAAGTGGAGTGTAGGTGTCAGCATTTAGTGTGCGAGCAGTCATTCCATGAGATTCGCGAGGTTGATGGTACGACCAACTTCAGCAGCTTGACATCCACTTCTTCAGATGGCCCTAGGATGTGAGGTATAGGTAGTGTGTTCATGTAATTCTTTTGCTATGCATTGTGTTGTGCATATCCCTCTTCGACGTTTGATGTGGGATCTTATCTCTTACTTGTTTTCATGATTCCTGCTTGATGTGATGCAGAATCACCTGTGTGATGTACTTGTTGTCATGATTCATCATGTTGTGTTTTGATATCCCTTTTTTGTTTGTTGATGGGATACTCATGTGTCACCATGCATGTTTGCATTGAGATCCTTTTATGCCATGTTGGCGGGATGATCATCATGCATGAGTTTTGTGTCATACTGATAGGAGTCTTTTGACTGAGAGTTCCTGTAGTGGAACATCTCTTGTAGCCACTCCTGCGTGAGGGCATTTTCCTTGTATGATAGCGACATCACCTCTTATATACATCATCACTATTGACAACACTTAATGCAATGGCCTACACCATCTTGACACTAGAGCCTGAAGATGTAGTCCCTCCTGGATGAACTTCGTTATCAACAGCTTATGTTTTCGTGTGTTGATGATTGTCATGTTCCTCTTCTTTACATCATGCAGATGTATTCATTTATGTTATTTTAAAAATGTGATTTAACACATCACGAAAGTAAAAGGTCTTGCAAGGGTCCTTCATCACACCTAGACCTGGATTAAGTGGTATCATAGTGGTCTTTCCATGGATGTGAATTGTAAGCATGAACAATGGAATGTGCAGCGATAGAGGATGAGAAAGCGATGTATGAGACCATGCTCAAAATTTCCAAAAGGGTGGAAATAATGTATGAAACTCTACAGAAAGAGATAGAGGAAAAGGAGTGACTGCAACTTCAGTTGCAAGCCACGGAAGAGGCCCAGGAAGAATTGAAGCACAACAACCAAAACCTTCAAACAGAGAATGCTGAATTGAAGATGCATCTAGATGAAGAGAAAGAGGAGAAAAATAGTTTGCTATGACAACTTCAAGAAAAGGACGAGGCCTTGGAAAAGATGCATCATGACCCATGTGAGGTAAAATGTAATTCTTCGAGTTCATGTATGTGTCCTGATGATGATTTCGCTATTTTTGAAAATCATACCACAGGAATTACCTCCAAACTGTTTAAGAAAATGTGGTATGAATGAAAAGTCTTACGTGTTAATGGCCAAGGAATTGTCAACCCCATCAAAGTAGAAGAATTACCCTGTCAAGCAGGACTTGGGTATGTCAGAAAGGAATTTGGGGAATGCGTCAAGACAACTAGAAAACCACCAACAACAAATTATGAGAGGCCCTCATCAGTTCTTTCCAAATCAACAGAGGAGGTAAAATATGTTGATTTCCTTTCAGTTTCGTCGTCACATAGTATGATTTTTGTTGGATATGTGGAGATCCCAATTACAGGGACAAACATGAGGCTCCTTACCAGGATGAGGCACAAGGAGGAAAAAGAACTTGGTTTTAATAACCGAGGCATAACTCAGCCTTTGAATGTTTTGCATAAACATCAATTTGCAGACTTGAGATACACCAAGTAAGAATGCTTGAAGGTGTCATATGCTTCCGAGACATTGTCGAAATCATGGAGGGAAGAGAATGATGGGAACACATCCCCATCATCCCGTGGCAGTTTCCATTGCATGGAAAGAGCTGAGGCAAGCTCTCATCGCCATACTTACACCAAGGACAACAAGGAAAGGTATAAACACTCTCGACATGTGAATGTCCATTTTGATTATAATCATGTTGTTAATGATGAACGAAAACATGGTATCGAAAAACATGTACCTTTTGTGGATTACATAACCATACATTTTGTAAGTGTTGGAAAAGCATGGTAGAACAAAAAGGTATGAGGCATGAAAGATCCTCTCAATAGTAGGTAAAGAAACATGTTAAGCAAATTTGGAGGAAGAAAACCTATTGCAGTCATTGCGATAGAAGTGGCCACCAAAGAGCCACATGTTGGAAGCTCCATCCGAAGCAGCGCCTTAAAAACAAAGTGTCGGTGCATGAACCAGGTTAAATGATGGTTCGATAAGTAAAGACACCACAAGGAGGTGACCCATTCACAGTGATAAGTGAAAAATGGTTTCTAGATATGTTGTGTTTCATGGTCATACTTTTGTAAATCATTTGATGCATTTTAAAATGTGAAAGTGATGATGTGTTTTCCATCACTTTTTCAACAACAATGATGTCTGGTCTTATTTTGTGTTGCATGATAAACTATGAAAGTGATGTTGTGTTTCCATCACTTGTCAAAACAAAATACTGTTTGGCCTGATATTTTTAAATCATGTGTTGTAGTGATGAAGTGTTTTCCATCACTTATTGGAGAAACAATGATATGTTGGCCTTGTGTTCATAGCTCGGGTATTGTGTCCATAACTCAGGTATTGTGTCCATCCTGATGTAAACTTGATCACCGAGTGTGTGTTATAAACTCATGGAAAGTGTGGGAGGCTTGGGTCATTAGTTGGTCATGAAAGTCAAGCATATAATTTGCAAAACAATGTATTACAAGTTGCAGAGGTTTTAGGTGTCGGCTCATTACTTAAGGCTTCAAAGAACAAAGGTGAAGGAGAGGGAAGTGAGACCTTTCAGGGCGCTTGTGATGTAGACAAGGTAGATAGAAGTTGCAGATTATTTTTCATGCTTTTGGATGACCAAAAGCTCCTTAGTGGGGAGGATTGATCCACGTGTCTCTAGAGACACACAAGACAAAGAGGGCTTATGAAAGCTAAAAAATCAAAGTGTTTGGATTATGCTCGAACCAAGTTCATGTTAAAGATCTCGTTGTCATGATTGCGATGGTGTGAACAGTTCATCAATACGAGTCTGGATGACAAAGATAGAGGTGGTCAAAGTTTTGGTTGAATTTTGCTAACTGGGTAGGTTAATGGAGACACAACTTGGACTTTTCCGGTGGATGGAATTTGGCCAACTCTAGCCAGATTTCAGGTTAAATTGTTGCCTTGTTAAAAAGACTCCTTTGGTTAATGTTCGAGAAGTTTCAAAGTCGCATTTCTTATATATATATAAAAAAACATATATGGTGGAAGTAGTGGGCCACCACCCCACACCTTACCACACCCATAAAACATTAACATGGATGTGTATTAAAATATGACTAGTGGAGATTGAACCTGCTTGGCCCACGTGGGTTGGCCCCCATCGGCCAGCCCCATGTACAACAAAACAAAACCAACAGACCAAATAAATGTGCCCAACTAATTAATACATGTGTGCCAACACCCAATGTAGTCTGCGGGAGTTAAGGGGCAGACTTCCCTATGTAGACCCGACCCTCCTCATAAAATAATGTTGTGGTTTTTAAATTGGAAAAAAAATATAAACATGGAGGAGGCGGGATTTGACCACTCGACCTCCTGCACCGAATACAGAAATCTTAAGCAATGTGCCAAATGACTTATTTGGTTTATCCACCCTCGAAACTTATATAAACATTCATTTCACCAGTGCACCCAAGAGATGGAGGAACTAGGAGTGGGCATGGAAATCAAGACAAGATAATTTTTTTAATTAATTTATTTGTAGGTGGAACTAGAACCGAGCAAAATTTCCAGGAGGGTGAAATTTTTGTAGTGTCCAAATGGGACAAATTTTATGTCAATCTTACACCTCTCAGCGACATGAACCCCATGGCGTAGTCAGTTTCTTGATTTAAGTAGCCGATTTGGAAAGGAGCTGATGGAGGGAATCTTTGAGGAATATAGGGGAATCTAAAAGATTCCATGAGCCCGAGATTTTCATTTTCGCAGAATTCAGAAATTCAACAGTCGATTTTGCACTACTCAACACCACAAATCTGATGGTGTGTTCAAATTTTCTATTTGCTCATTTCATTTGTTGGCCACCTTTCTAAGTGAAGTGCAATTGTTAGAATTCACCGTGCGAACAGTCATTCCATGAGATTCGACACAGCGAGCTTGATGGTATGACCAACTTCAACAGTTTGACATCTGCTTCTTCAAATGGCCCTAGGATGTGAGGTATAGGAAGTGCATTCATGTACTTCTTTTGCTATGCATTGTGTTGTACATATCCCTCTTTGATGTTTGATGTGGGATATTGTCTCTTACTTGTTTTCATGATTCCTACTTGATGTGATGCGGAATCATCTGTGTAATGTATTTGTTGTCATGATTCAGCATGTTGTGTTTTGAGATCCCTTTGTCATATGTTGATGGGATACTCATGTGTCACCATGCATGTTTGTATTGAGATCCATTTTATGCCATGTTGGCGGTATGATCATCATGCATGAGTTTTGTGTCATACTGATAGGAGTCTTTTGACTGAGAGTTCCTGTAGTGGAACATCTCTTGCAGCCACTCCCGCGTGAGCGCATTTTCCTTGTATGATAGCAACATCACCTCTTATGTACATCATCACTATTGACATCACTTAATGCAGCGGCCTACACCATCTTGGCATGGGGCCTAGAGACATAGTCCCTCCTAGACGAACTCCGTTATCAATAGCTTATGTTTTCATGTGTTGATGATTGTCCTGTTCATCTTCTTTACATCATGCAGATGTATTCATTTATGTTCTTTTAAAAATGCGATTTAACACATCACGAAAGTAAAAGGTCTTGGAAGGGTCCTTTGTCACACCCGGACTTGGATCATGTAATACCAAGAGTTTATGGGCCCCGTTGGGGTTAGTTGGGCAGCTAACTTCATGGGGTCATAACTTGGTCATATTATCTCTATTTTACATAAATGATACATCGTTGGGAAGATATCTCCGAGGACTACAAGTGAAATTGTGATTTGGGTGAAATTTATCAAAGGAATATTGCCAAAAAAAATAGTTTAGGGCCTCAAAACATCTCTAGAAGTTCAGGACCTAAAGAAATGTCAAAAATATTAAATTGTGCTACGATTAAGGAAACTGAAAAAATGAAAGAAACAATGGTGGGGGTCCAAGTGGAATAGGTATGAGGCCACCAATATCCTCATGGATTAAGGTATGAGTTGGTTAGCACACAATAGATATGATGCCAAAGAAGGATTTAGTCCTACGACCTAGATTTACATTGGGTGCACAACATACATGGAGGTTAACAAGCACTTATGCATATGATGGATCAAAAAATTATGAATGTCTCGATCTAACAACTCATATTTCCATCACACTTTCTCCATGCATGGTCATTAATGCTTTAAACTCACCTGATTTTTTATTCATATGATGGCATGGTAGAACACGTGAATGACATGTGGCATTAATATGACTGAAAGAATGAAGTGCAACTCTTCATCATCACATGTGGCAGGTGGATTTGGCCTTTTTGGGTTAAGTGGCCTTTTTTTGAGTGACATATGGAAATGAAATGGAATAATAGGTGGAAAAGAACTAACATGGTAGATGAGGTGGTAGTGTCTTGGCAGGTGAAGTCGTAGTGCCTTGTGGTTCATGCGAGGGAGAAATTTTGCAGGGATTTTCATTGTTATGCAATTTGGACAATGAGTAGTGAAGTGGAAGTTGCATATTGAGTAGTAGGTGGTGGCCAACAAGTAATAGATTTCATGCCTTGTGATGGTTTTTCCTTTCAAACTGCCATATAAAGGAATATAGGACTTAAGTTTTGGTGACAAGCGGTGAGCACTAGATAAAGAGTCTAAACATCAAGTGTCATTTGCATGAACTGAAAATTATGGACCCCCCTCCCCCTTTGTAAAAGGTTGGATGAGCATGGGGAAAATAAAATGACTTATATTTTGTTAGTTTTGATCAATGTATAGACCAATTAACACACTATAAAAAGGTGATCATTCTTCAACACACATATATGACAAATTGTGGACCCCCTTCCCATTATTAAAGAACAAACAAGCAAGGGAACCCTAGAGTGGTGTTTAAACTATCAATGTCAATCAGATCATTTGGTGCATTTTGAAATATGTTGTTTGTTTAACCATAGGGAAAACTGCATATGTCAAGGCCTTAACACCTGTTCAAAATTAGGCTCTCGATTTTGCGATGCAGCCATATGAAGAAAAGAGTCATAAGTAAATGAGATGAAGCTAATAATTTGTTAGGTGTTGATACAGCCATTGGAGAATTTCCATGGGTAAAACCATAAATCGACACATATGCTAACGAGAGGGATGTAAGTATATATACAAAAAAATAGTGATAGAATATGTAAGAATGTAGGCTTTTGTGAGTAGAACTATTTAGAAATATGTCTTTAGGATCCATCACATCAACATATTAGTTTCTAAAGTTTTTCGAACCAACTAATGTGGCTCATCATTAGAGAAAAGAGATAAAGAAAATCTGATCTAACAAGGGTAACTAAAAAAACCCGAGAAGACATTCACTCGGGATTCTAAGAATCCTCCCACTTCAAGTTACAAGGGTTGGCCTCCCTCTATCTCAGGGGATATTCCCTAGTAATAATGTTAATTAAATAAATATTATGAGTAAGAAAATAAATAGGGTGAGGTTAGTGATATAAAAAAGTGAAAAGTTTAATTATTTGGATGTGGTGAAAGGAACATATATGCAAATAAAAAATCCATGGTTAGAATAAATGATAAAGTAGATAATTAAAATACATAACTCAAAGCTATATTAAAGAAAAAAGAAACACATACAAAAATAATGGAAATAAAACATGTTTATATATTTATCATAGTGTTATTTATTTAAATGCAAACATAAAGTGACTAATAACATGTATTAAATTACTTTATAAATAATACATAAAATAAATAAATAACACATTTATTCTACCAATAATATACATTTGTAAATAGATGAGTTCAATTAAATATTACAACAAATCAATAAAGTTCACATCTATTATCAACCTATTAATAATTATCAAGGTAGATATAAACCACTAATGAATTATATAAACAAAATAAAGAAAAATAAAATAAGAGAAATGAATTTGAAAAATATTTAAATTAAATATGCAAATGAGGCGTACAGCCATGACCTCAACCTAGAATATTGGATTTAAATATGATTTTAATTTTTTTAGATAACATGTATTTAAAAAGATTAAATCAATTTATATGTACATGGTTTTTTGTTTAATCAAGTTAGATAAGAAATCTCATACATTTACCTAGTAAACCATATGTAAAAAGAACACATAAAAAGAGAGAGAAAGTGGATATTCTAATTAATGTAATTTCCTTATGAATTATTGCAAGTAAATATTTAATGTCACGAATTATAATATTTAATTTATAATATACTAAAAAATCTCTGAAAATGATCACTCCACATAATATCCATATCTTGAAGAGTAAACAAATCAAGTAATGACTATGTGAAATAAAAATTGATCACATCAGATTAAAAAATCACCAAGTTAGATTCAAATATTCAAATTAAATAAAAAGAACATAAAATAAAGAGAATGCACATAAACAAATAAAATGAAAAAAAAATATTTATTAAAAATTATATAACTTTACATACAAACTCATCATGAATCCAATATATATAGCATGTGTAGCTAGACATCTCTAAAGTATTTAATATCATCCTCACAAATTAGTTACAATAGTTTTTTATACATAAATGTTCGATACCATAAATATAACTCATATAATTAAAAGAAAAGAAAAAAAAAAAATTGGAAACAATTCTGTAAATTCTCCCTCCTTAATGTTAATTTTCTTCGAATTAGGGCCTACAAGGTAAGATATTTGTTTATGAGTTTTTTCGCTGACTAGGCGCACCCATGACCTACCCTCTGCCGCTCGCGTTGCCTCTTGCAGCTGCCTTGCTTGGTAGCCTGTCGCTGCTGGGCTCCCCCCTTCCTTCTGGCCTCCCCTGTGGCTCGCCTTATCAAGTTGATCTTCTCTGCCTCTGGACTTGGCAGCCTCCTACTGCTGAGCTTCCCATTGTCCAATGCCTCTCCTGTCTGGGGAAGGCTCACCTTCTACAAATGAAGAAACTATTTGCAGAGCAGCTTTTGCCTCCCTAATAGTAGATCATGGAGCTCCAAAATCCAGGCCAACTGCAAGAAAATTCGTCAAAAATATAGATGACATTCCTGAGATATCCTTACCCCCAACTCTCCCTCGAAAAGCAACTATCTCTTTGGCTGAACGGGGATTGGTTGGGAATTTTACAGGTCTGTGGCCCTCCCCCAGAGTAGTCCAAAAATGGGTGGAGAGAAACTAGAGTGCCAAAATACAAGGGAAGATCGCCATCAGGTTCTATGGAAGGGGATACTATACATTTTTATTTGAATCCAAAGAAGATAGGAACCTTATTTTTAGGAATGGACCATACTTCATGGATTCTAGAGGCCTATATCTGAATAGATTGTCTTCGGACTTTGACCCTGAGATGGACATCAAAAACACAGTGTTGGTCTGGGTTAGGTTGCCGCATCTCCCTCTTCACTGCTGGGGTGAGGAGTCAGTCAAAGCAATAAGGAACGCGGTTGGCAAGTATATTGATAGATGCGAACCAAAAGAAAACATGCATGCTTATGCTAGGATCTGTGTGGAAGTAGATCTGGGAAAAGGGCTTCTGGAGGCAATCAAACTCAAGGTGGACCAATGGACACGCATCCAAAAACCGGACTACGAGCAAATTCCCTTCAAATGCAAGGTATGTCATGCGTATGGTCATTTTGCAAATAGATGTAGCAAACTAAAGGAAGTGGAGATGGTAGAGAATGCAGAAGTCCAAGAAAACAATTGGGAACAAGTGAAAAGGAAGAAAACAAGTAATAAACAAGTGACCCAGAACTCCAATCAAGCTCAAGGAAATGTTGCTACTTCCTCTAACCCCCCCATAAATCCTACTCCTCTGGTAGAACCGTCATCTAATCCCTTTGAACTACTGGATGAAGATCCCCCATCCCCTCGTTCTCCTCCCCAGCTCAATGCTATTGTTAGTAGCTCATCCCCACCCCTCAGTTTCTCGCCTCCTCCCCCTTCCATTTATAGAATCCTCAATAGAAATAAAGTCAAAGAAACAAAAAAATGCACCGGAACAGCCAAAAAAAGCTATGAGGAAATCCAACAAGGAACTTAGAGATGAGGCCGCAACAAAGGATATGGCTATTAGCACCCAGTAGCCAATGGACACCTTCCTCGGCAAACAAAAAGGAAGTGGGGAGAAAATGCAGCAGAAGGTCAAGGTTGGGAACCACCACAAACCAAGTAAATAATGATCTTGGTCTCTTGGAATAGCAGGGAGTTGGGTTCTACTTTAAAACTCAACGCAACAAGAGACCTAATAAAGCAAGAACATTTGGATATATTAATGATCCAAGAGACCAAAATTAGTAACCAAGAGTTCTAAAGCTTGATAGCAACACAAAAAAATTATGAAGTTAGCCATAGACTCCAATGGTGCCTCAGGAGGCATTAGTACACTGTGGAATAAATGGAACTGAAAAATGATTAGTCAAAAACTCAACAACAGTTGGGTTAGGACAGATTTGACAAAGGACACATGTCAAATATACGGTCATAAACATCTACTCACCAAATCATTACAGAGACAAAGCTCTATGCTGGGAGTCATTAAAAGAAGAGGTTCAAGATGACCAGATAGAAAATCTAGTCATCAGAGGGGATCTAAATCTGATACGGAATATAGAGGAAATGTTGGGAGGTAGATACCTTGGAGATCCATCAAGAGCAACCTTGGAGGATATTATTGTTGAGCATAAGTTGCTAGATATCCATCCTAGCAACGGAAAATTCACATGGAACAACAAAAGAATGGGTGTTCATAACATAAAGGACAGGCTTGATAGAATCTTGATTCAGGAGGACATAGCAGCAAGTTTTTCATCCATCAAGAGAAAAATCGTGCATGCCTCGGCTTCCGACCATAAGCCAGTTGTGCTCATCTTGGACAAGTGGGAAAATCAGGGCCCAATCCCATTCAAATACAACAAAATTTGGGATAGCAAAGAAAGCTTCAGGAATATAATAAAATAAAGTTGGGATGCAAAGGTGCTAGGCTCCCCATAGTATGTATGGGAAACCAAGCTCAAAAATGTGAGAGAAAAAATAAAAATGTCGGCCAGAAAAGAAGCAATCAGGGATATGAAAAAAAAATCAGAGTTGCAAGAGAAGCTGGAAAAGTGGAACAAAGAAAAAGAGAGTCAGCAAGCTACTGAACAAGAAAAAGCCCATGAAACATAAATGTTTTTGGCCCTCTACAAGCAAAATAGAAATGAAGAGGAGGAACTCAGGCAAAAGTCCAGATGGCTTTGGATCCAAGCAGGGGACAAGAACACTGCCTTTTTCCGTAACAACCTCAAGATTTGAAGAGTGGGCAACCAAATAGACACAATCCAAGTGGAAGGATAGGAAGTAAAGGGAAAATAAGAAATAAAATAGGCAGCGTATAATCACTTTAAAAACCTCCTCACAGCTGGGGAGCAGCAAGTGGAAAGCGCTAATGTTCTTCAACAAATTAGTAGCAAAGTTAGTGAACAGCAAAACAGAGAGCTTGAGAAGGAGGTAACAGTGGAGGAAATAAGGGAGGCTATCTGGAGCATGCACCTAGAAAAAGCTCCAGGCCCCGATGGATTCACCATTTCTTTCTAAAAGAGCCATTGGGAGACAATTAAAAAATACCTGGTCCGTATGATTAAGAATGTCTTCAATAAGCACAAAGTGGGGGAAAACATGAAAACTTCTCACTTGGCCCTCATCCCCAAAGAGCCAAATCCTATCTCCTTCAATAGATTCAGGCCAATTTCTCTTTACAAATCCTCCTATAAAATCATCACTAAGATTTTGGCAAACTGAATAAAAAAATTCCTGCCTTGTATCATTTTAGAAAACCAAGGGGGCTTCGTCCCAAAAAGGAAAATAACTAATAATGTGATCCTCATTCAGGAAGCCATCCACAGTAGCATCCAAAACAATGAAAGAGGTATGGTCATAAAGTTGGACATGGCTAATGCTTTTGATCGTGTTTGCCATTACTTTCTTGTTGCAGCTCTACAAAAGTTTGGCATCTCACCCAAATTTATTAGGATCATTGAAGCGTGCATCTCCAATCCATGGATTGCAACTTTGATTAATGGAAGGCCCAGCAAATGCTTTCGTAGCACTAGAGGTTTGAGACAAGGATGCCCGCCCTCACCTTTTCTTTACATAATTATGGCAGAAACACTTAGCATATAGTTGGAGAATCAAAGAATCAGAAAGGAAATTACTGGTATCAGAATTGCGCGAGGGGTTAAAGAAATTAATCACTCTCTCTTCGTTGATAATACTCTCTTGATTTGGGGTGCCTCTAGTATTATTGCTAGAAGGTTCAAAAAGGTGTTAGATGACTTCTTAGCCGCCTCTAGAGGTCTTTTGAACAATAAAAAATGCAGAATATACACCTAGAATGTGCCAAAAAATATCATGCAAAGGATCTCTCAAATCCTGGAAATCCCAGTTCAGCAAAAATGGAGCCATTTAATATATTTGGGGTTATCGCTGGCCAAAGAAGGGATTAAGACAGAGACATGGAATAAAAAATTTGAGAAAGTGAGAGGGAAAATCCAAAGGTGGGGGATGATGTGTTTAAACTTGGTTGGCAGAACCATCCTAATCAAAGCTCTCCTCTCGGCTTTGCCAATTTATCAGTTTGCTTTAACTTTGGATCCAACAAGCATTCACAAGCAAATGGAGCTAATAATCAGAGGCTTCCTTTGGTGGGGTGGGAGGTAGGACTCCAAAACATTCATCTTGGTTCGGTGGGATCAAGTGACTCTTCCCTTCGAATTTGGAGGTATCTCCATCCGCCTCCCCAACATAACTAACAAGGCTCTCGATATCAAGCTAGTCTGGCGTATGCTAAATCGGCAGGATCAGTGGTGGGAAGAAGCCTTAGCCAAGAAATATCTCAACAGGCAGAGGTCCTCGCTGATTAATGAGCTGATTCTGGAACATCCTTGTACCCAAATCTGGAGGCTTATTAAAAAAACCATTCCTCACATTAAAGATCAATTGTCAAGAAATCCTGGAAATGGTGAAAACACTTTCATTTGGAATGACAGAATTATGGGGATAGCTCTGCTAAACGGAAACCACAATTTGAGAGATATCCATGACTAGTTGGAGGAGAAGGGTCTTTCTTCCCTATTCTCCATCTCAGAGTGGGATCAAAATAGATGGACTGCCTGGAAAAAGCCCCCTCTAGCGAATCTCCTTTCTGATCAGTGGGAAGAGTTGAAGGCTCTGCTCTATGGCTCAACCCCGATAAATAAAAAGATTAAGGACAGTTACATCTAGGATCCTAGTTGAGGAATTTACACTGTCAAATCGGGTTACAACTTCCTCGGAAACCATAGCAACTATGACAATTGTAGCCTTTGGCCAGCTGTGTGGAAGAATGCTTACCTTCCTAAAATCAAGCTTTTCACCTAGACATTGATGAAAGGGAGGATTCTTACAGCTGAGAATTTGAGGAAAAAAGGCATCCATGGGCCTTATATGTGTGTTCTCTGCCAAGAAGAAGAAGAGAGCACCCAACACCTCTTTCTGAATTGTGTCATGGCTAGATAGTGCTAGAAGCAAGTTATCATCTCTCTCGAGTTAAATATTGATTCAATTGAGAAGGTGTCTCCTCTACACAAGAACTGGAACCATAGCTACCCATATGCCAAGAGAAATAAGGCCGCCATCATGAGCGTCTGGAAGTGTCTCCCCTCCACTCTTTGCTGGCACATCTGGTTGGAAAGAAACAAGTGTATCTTCAAGGGCAGAAAACCTAACTTAGGTTCTATTCTAGCCAAAAATGGGCTGCAAATTGGAGAAATGATCAGCTCTAGAGGTATGTCGCCTACAGATCAAACCAATTGGACACAAGTACAAAAGGATTGGTACAATAAAATTCCCATGGATGGCCCAGTTAGGAGCCATATACCAAAGAGGGTTGGAAGGAAACAGGAAAATTGGAAGCTTCAGGGCAATGAAAGGGAAATAGAGGGGTGGATCAAAAATAAAAAAAGATACATTCTTCTTTGATGGAGCCTCGAAGAACAATCCCAGAAGAGTTGGGGCAGGCGGCTTATCCTAGATCAACAAGGTGAAATAGTTTCCACGTTTGCATGGGGGCTAGGGACTCTATCAAACAACAAGGCTGAGTCTCATGGTTTGCTTATGGGCACCAACATCCTCACAAAGCCTTAGGCGAAAGATCCAATCATTATTCGAGATTCCGCTATTATAATAGCGGTAATGGAAGATGGAAGAGATTTCAAAAATCTTGTCTTGAATAAAATAAAGCAAAGAATTATGGACAATGTTAACTTGCTTGGGAAGTTTGCTTACAAACATGTGTTAAGAGCTCATAATCAAGCTATAGATGCCTTAGCCAACAAGGCGATGGACAGAGAGGTAAGGATAGCCAGAGAAAATCACGATGTATATGACAAACCAATCCCATAACCAACCCTCAATGGTGACTTGGCCGATTATACAAGACCTGGGATTTTTCAACACTCATTTTAAAAAAGGGGATATCAGTACAAGGTAGATTTAGAAAGCAATCCTCTCTCATTTGCATGTCAGGGAAAACAAAGAAAATCCGCCTAGAGCAAAGCGGAAAATCTCCTCTATTCAGAACTGTAGGCCGTGTATTCTTCTGTTGAATAAGTTTCACCCTCAAGACATGAAAATAGTAGGTAAATGTCTCTTCAAGTGTAGGGGATCTCATTTAGTCAGGAAATGTCATTATATCACTACTAGTATGGTTCACGAGGAGCTCCACATCAAGGTTTATAAAATCCAGCTTGGGATCAGGCTACCTCACAAGAAGATATATCTCAGTAGCAATTGCAGAAGTTCTCCTAGTCATAGCATTTGTCTAAGGAGGTTTCTAGGGAGTAGCATCAGATCCCCCTCTTCTCTACTGTGTGCAGGCAGAGATATCTTGGATTTGTTTTTCCTTTGGTTCTGCAAATTTTCAGCTAACCTCTCATCTTGTCCTGTGCTTCTGATTAGAATAGCGTACAAGGTGTCTCAAGTCTCTTCACCTGTGCCTCATTTCTTACCAGTGCTTAGTTACTCTACCCGCTTCCAAAATTTCTCTCAGTCTCCTCGACACTCCCCTTCCTTTATTTGTTGTATCTCTGATACCACTTGTTGTAGCTCTGATACTACTTGTTGTAGATCTAACCCAAGAATATTATAGATCTGATAAGAAAATATAAGACAATGCAAATAAACCCAGAAATAAGATAGAAATGCTTCTTTATTATCAAACCCTTAAGGTAGGGCATCACCATACATTCACTCCTTAAGGAAGGAGAACACTCCACAAGCCATATGCTTGCTCATACAAGAATAATTCTCTTCATATCTCTCCATGTGGAGTCTCTAGCCTCTATATAGGCCTCATACATACAATACCATGCATCATTACCATGGTTTCCTCATACCATCAACTAATACCATGGGCACCTTACATTATTATTAACTACTTGTGGTCCCTTACATGACATGGGTTAACCACCTTATTTATTACTATGGCCCATCCCATTATTACATTATTACCTTGGGTACATCCCTCGGTACCCCATATTACCCCCCTTAGGTATATAACATTCCACCCCCCTTAGCATGTTTCATCCCCGAAACATGGGAAGAACACAAATAATAAGATTTACTCAAAAGAGTAGTCCACTGATACCATGCATGTGCATCTAGCCATCCAAGAGAAAGATGAACCCTCGATCTCGTTGGTGCCTCGCTCGCTTGATATGGAATTTGACCATGGCAGTTCTTCTGTGTTGATGTGTAGTAGGTGGATCTTCGCTCCTTGCTATCCATCATACGGGGGTTGTTGTCCCTGTGGCTAATAGGTTTCCATCTTGTTGGTTGTTTTCTTGCGGGGTGATGTGGGTGATGATATGTTGAAGTTTTAACCCACAGTGTCTTTGTCTTTAATTCACCCTGCTGAGGTGCCTGTTGTGGTGTCTTCTTTTCCAATATGACTTCAACCACTGAGTCCTCCTCTGATGTATCAGCACCTGTAACCTTTTCTGCTTCAGCCTCTGTTTGTGTCTTATTGTCGACCATCAACTGCTCATAATCTGATATGTCAGACCCTGGAACATCTTCTGCTTCAGCCTCCTTGGACTCTATCTATTTATTAGTGGAAATGTCCTGTAATGTAATTTTCTTCTTTTTATACCAGAGCTTCAAGAATTTCTTCTATACATTAATATTGATAGTACCTACCGATTCCATCCAAGGGTATCCCAAAACAACATCTATGTTATCCATACATGAAGCATAAAAATCACCATGAAACACATACTTATCCATAGAAAGTTTCAAATCCTTATAAATATGAACATCCTTATCATCAACCTGTGTATTTTCAATATGTTTTGCTGGGACTTGCAATTTTTTGCCAAATTAACATTGATAAAATTATGCTTGCAACTAGGGTTTATAGACACAACGATCTTCTCCTTCTGAATCAACCCATGAACCTATAATAAGGAGACACCCCTAACAATTAACCCCTTATGTGTCTCATTCTCCTTTTTTCTAGCCTGAGACCATTTGTCCAAAAGGACTTTTTCAAATTCTGCATCTGAAAGTTTGGTCAACTACTTGTGGTCAAGTGATTTCCACCACCATGTGGCAGCCCCATCTATTAAATTAAACCACACTTTATCCCTCCAATCTGTCCCAAATATACGATTTAGTTCCTTTATGAGTTCTTCAATAGTCGGACCATCATCTTTTCCTATAAAAAATTCCTTGCTAGAAGCCATGAAGGTTTGAAAAAATCCACTTACTTCGCTAAAATTTGAAAATGTCACAGTTTCGTCAATATTGCTCAAAATATCTATTATAACCTGTTTTTGGAAATGGAAAAACCATTATGCATCTGCCCATGTGATAGAAATCCTGATTCAGACACTGGAATTTCAGATCTGCGCTGCTACTCTCCCGCCGTCACCCAAAATTTCTGCAAAAAAGAGCTGATTTTAAATCAGCGATATCTCCCTTATCCGGACTCCGACTCAACTGATTTTTTTTTTGAATTTAGGTATTTTTCCACAAATAATCCAGATATACAATTAGATTTTGCAGATCTAGTGCCAAGAGGTCTAGATCTGCGTAGCAAATTCGCTGCCCCAAAAAATTGTCTACAACCCTATTGATTTTTAGATCAGCAATATCTCCTTCATCCGGACTCCGATTCGATTGATTTTTTTTTTTTGAAATCAGGTATTTTTTCACATAGAATACAGATCTCCAATCAAATTTTTCAGATCTTGAACCAAAACGTACAGATCTGATCTGCAAATTCGCTGCCCTTGAAATCGTGCAAAAATGAAAAAAAAATTCTCCACTTTTGTGCCCAAGAAAGTGCTCTGATACCACATGTTGTAGATCTAACCCGTAAATATAAGAAAATATAAATAAACCAAGAATAACAAGATCTGAATAGATATAAATGCTTCTTTATTATCAAACCCTTATGGTAGGGCAACACCATACATTCACTCCTTAAGGAAGGAGAATACTCCACAAGCCATATGCCTGTTCATATAAGAATACTTCTCTTCATGTCCCTCCATGTGGAGTCTCTAGCCTCTATATAGGCCTCATACATACAATACCATCCATCAATACCATGGTTTACTCATACCATCAACTAATACCATGGGCCCATTACATTATTATTAACTACTTGTGGTCCCTTACAT
>APFE030013311.1:0-13194 GCA_000404065.3 Pinus taeda
GATATATATATATGGATATTTTTTATGAATTGTGCATTTAATTATGTTACTAGTTGTTATAAAGGGTTTGTATACTAACAATATCATTTCAATGTTGTATGGTCCAGAAAATTTATCAATACCAAGTTGCTCCTTACTTGAAGACATTATATCTTTTTATGTTTTGTAAAGTTGTAATTACAACAATTTGTATTTTTTGTTGTTGTTGTTTAAATGGGCCCATCAAAGAATGTAAATTAATAGAAGCTATTATTAATAAAATGAGTAGGCTTTTTTTTTTTTCTGTGGAGGGGAATTCAACCCCTCCAAAAGGCTCTTAGGAAGGTTAAATTCTAACCCTCCTTCGAGTTGTGTTCCTTGTGCTCATGGTTTTCATGATCTTTAGTTTATAGTAACTTCAATCTTCTCAAACACAAATACACTATTTTGTTATAATAAATTATTTAACATTTATTCACATAAATTATTTAACATTTTTTTAAATTTTTAAACATCTTCCCTAGATACACACAAATGGAAAAATCACTTTTATTCACATAAATTATTTAACATTTTTTCGGTGTTTTAAATATCTTCTCTACATACATACAAATGGCAAAATCACTCTTTTTCACATAAATTATTTAATATTTTTTCAACATATACACATAAATGAAAAACCACTCTTATACACATAAATTATATATCATTTATAACATGTACTTATATATTTTTTTTAATTTCTATTTTTTGTTTGTTTTGATTTTCAATGTTTTGGCTTTTTATTTTGATTTTTGATCTTTTCAATTGTTTAATTATAAATATGTTATTAAGATATTTATATTATATTTTTTCCTTATATGAAATAAGGATCATTTAATATTTACCTTGATATTTTTATAAATTTAAATTAAATACCAATATATTATTTAGAGTTTGTAAATATTTAAATGTTTGTATTATTTATTTATATTAATTTATTATATCTAAATGTTTGTGTATTATTGGTTTTATTATTTATATATATAATAAACATATTTTTAAAGATTTTATATATATCTATATATAAATGAATGTATTTGGGTTATAATGTATGTTTTGGATTGTGTTTTATATGTATATGAATGTACTATTTTGAGAATTGAAATAATGTTTTTATTTGTTGCATTTCAATAGTTAGAAATTATTTGTTTAGGTTTTTATTTTGATTTGTATCAATGCATAGGATATCTATTTCTATATTGTGTGTGTGAATGTATTATAGAGAGTATTTGTATTACTTGTATGTATTTTTTTTGGAGTGTTTACTTTTCAATGTTTATGAATGCCTCATTTTGCATGCTTTTGAGTAATCCTTCATTGTTTATTTGTATCTCTACGAGTGTAATGTTTGAGTATTCCCTGAGTGTTAGAGTAGTGGTTTCATTGTTTGTGTGTATATAAATGTATTTTTATGAATATTTGTTTGTATTATTTTGAGTATTTTTCAAGATTCCTTCATTATTTGCTCGTGTGTGTATTTTTTGAGTATTCTTGTATATGGATATTGTTTACTTGTATGTATATGAATGTGTTATTTATTGTATTTGTATATGTATTATTTACTTGTATATGTGTATGATCTATTTTTTGCTACATCTATATTATATAGAGTATCATAGAGAGTATTGTATTACTAGTATGTATTTTTTTGGAGTGTTTATTCTTCTATGTTTATGAATGTCTCATTTTGCGTGCTTTTGAGTATTCCTTCATTGTTTATTTGTATCTCTACGAGTGTAATGTTTGAGTATTCCTTGAGCATTAGAGTAGTGGTTTCATTGTTTGTACGTATATAAATGTATTTTTATGAATATTTGTTTGTATTATTTCGAGTAATTTTCAAGATTCCTTCATTATTTGCTTGTAAGTGTATTTTTTGAGTATTCTTGTATATGGATATTGTTTACTTGTATGTATATGAATGTGTTATTCATTGTATTTGTATATGTACTATTTACTTGTATATGTGTATGAATCTATTATTTGCTATACTTGTGTGCCTATTATTTACTTATATTCTTTATTAGGTGTATGAATCTATTTTTTGCTACATTTATATGTGCATTTTTTATCTGTATTCATTGTAAGTGTATAAATATATTATTTATGTGTATGAATATATTCTTTGCAACATTTATATGTGTTTTGTTTACTTGTATTCTTTGTATGTGTGTGAATGAATTCTTTATCTGTGTATGAATCTATTCTTTGTTACATTTGCATGAGTCTTGTTTACTTGTATTCTTTGTATGTGTATCAATGCATTATTTATGTGTGTATAAATCTATTATTTACTATATTTGTATGTGTCTTCTTTACTTGTATTATTTGTATGTGTATCAATGTATTCTTTATGTGTGAACGAATCTATTCTTTGCTACATTAATGTGTGTCTTGTTTACTTGTATTTTTTCTATGTGTATCAATGTATTCATTATGTGCATATGAATCTATTATTTGCTACATTTGTATGTGTCTTGTTAAATTGTATTATTTGTATGTGTGAAAGTATTTTGTGTATATGAATATATTATTTGCTACATTTTTATGTCTCTTGTTAAATTGTATTCTTTGTATGTGTGTGAAAAAATTCTTTGTGTGTGTGAATTTATTCTTTTCTATATTTGTATGTACCTTGTTTAATTGTATTTTGTGTATCTATATGAATGTATTCTTTATGCGTGTTTGAATCTATTCTTTGTTACATTTGTATGTGTCTTGTTTACCTTTATTCTTTGTATGTGTATCAATGTATTATTTATGTGTATGAATTTATTCTTTGCTACATTTGTATGTGTCTTGTTAACTTGTATTCTTTGTATGCGTATCAATGTATTATTTATGTGTGTATGAATCTATTATTTGCCACATTTTTATGTGTCTTGGTTACTTGTATTTTTAATGCTTTTATATATATCTATATATGAATGAATGTATTTGGGTTATAATGTATGCTTTGGATGTGTTTTATATGTATATGAATGTACTATTATGAGAATTGAAATAATGTTTTTATTTGTTACATTTCGATAGTTAGAATTTATTTGTTTAGGTTTTTATTCTATGTTTATGAATGTCTCATTTTGCATGCTTTTGAGTATTCCTTCATTGTTTATTTGTATCTCTATGAGCGTAATGTTTGAGTATTCCCTGAGTGTTAGAGTAGTGGTTTCATTGTTTGTGTGTATATAAATGTATTTTTGTGAATAGTTGTTTGTATTATTTTGAGTATTTTTCAAGATTCCTTCATTATTTGCTTGTTTGTGTATTTTGTGAGTATTCTTTTGTATGGATATTGTTTACTTGTATGTATATGAACGTGTTATTTATTGTATTTGTATATGTATTATTTACTTGTATATGTGTATGAATGCATTATTTGCTATACTTGTGCGTCTATTATTTACTTATATTCTTTATTAGGTGTATGAATCTATTTTTTGCTACATTTATATGTTCATTCTTTATCTGTATTCATTGTAAGTGTATAAATATATTATTTATGTGTATGAATCTATTCTTTGCAACATTTGTATGTGTTTTGTTTACTTGTTTTTTTTGTATGTGTATGAATGAATTTTTTATGTGTGTATGAATCTATTCTTTGTTACATTTTCATGTGTCTTGTTTACTTGTATTCTTTGTATGTGTATCACTGTATCTTTTATGTGTGTATAGATCTATTATTTACTACATTTGTATTTTGCAACATTTGTATGTGTTTTGTTTACTTGTATTCTTTGTATGTGTATGAATGAATTTTTTATGTGTGTATGAATCTATTCTTTGTTACATTTTCATGTGTCTTGTTTACTTGTATTCTTTGTATGTGTATCAATGTATTTTTTATGTGTGTATAGATCTATTATTTACTACATTTGTATGTGTATCAATGTATTCTTTATGTGTGAACGAATCTATTCTTTGCTACATTAGTATGTGTCTTGTTTATTTGTATTTTTCTATGTTTATCAACGTATTCATTATGTGTGTATGAATCTATTCTTTGCTACATTTGTATGTGTCTTGCTATATTGTATTATTTGTATGTGTGTGAAAGTATTTTGTGTGTATGAATCTATTCTTTGCTACATTTGTATGTGTCTTGTTAAATTGTATTCTTTGTATGTGTGTGAAAGAATTCTTTGTGTGTATGGATCTATTCTTTGCTATATTTGTATGTAACTTGTTTAATTGTATTTTTTGTATGTGTATGAATGTATTCTTTATGTGTGTTTGAATCTATTCTTTATTACATTTGTATGTGTCTTGTTTACCTATATTCTTTGTACGTGTATCAATGCATTTTTTATGTGTATGAATTTATTCTTTGCTACATGTGTATGTGTCTTGTTAACTTGTATTCCTTGTATGTGTATCAATGGATTCTTTATGTGTGTATGAATCTATTATTTGATACATTTGTATGTGTCTTGTTCACTTGTATTCTTTGTATGTGTATCAATGTATTCTTTATGCGTGTATGAATCTATTATTTGCTACATTTGTATGTGTCTTGTTTAATTGTATTATTTCTATGTGTGTGAAAGTATTCTTTGTGTGAGAATATACTCTTTGCTACATTTATATGTGTCTTGTTTAATTGTATTCTTTGTATGTGTGTGAAAGAATTTTTTCTGTGTATGAATCTATCCTTTGCTACATTTGTACATGTCTTGTTTAATTGTATTTTGTGTATGTGGATGGCTGTGGAGTAGTGATCATACTTCTCATATTTTTATTGTCTCCTCAGATTCTCATGAATCAAAGAGTGGCCCTCCCATCCCAGTTGTTTAGGCGAGTCGTTCTCCTATTCCTACAGAGCATGGGGACAATCATATGATGCCCCCACCTAGTAGTCTTGTCATTTCCTTAGATTAGAGTCAATTGACTGCTTTTCACCTTCTATCTTATGTGCCTTTCTATTAGCATCATGTCTTCTACTACTTGGCAATCTTTGGGTTACCCATAGCTTGTGCCTATCACCCAAAATTTATTGGCTTTCAACAAAGGAACGAGTGAGCCCTTAGGGATCCTTCTGAACTTCCCTATTAATTTGGGAGATAATACCATCTATATAGACGTGATGGTAGTACAAGGTCCCTTAGATTTAAATCTTCTCCTTGAATGTGACTATGTTTATGTCATGGGAGCTCTTGTTTCTTCACTTTTCCATGTGGTCTGTTTTCCACATGAAGGGAGAATCATGGCCATTGATTAATTGTAGTTCATTGGTCACTAAGTGCCTCTTATGAAATCATCGTCCTTTATTGGTTCATGTTTTCAAGTAGTACCCTCCCCACCGCAATTCAATTATGTGGCCACCTGTTCCGTCTCCACATCCATTGATGATCACACAGATGGTATAGTATATTATGTACTGGGGGCATTGGCACCTGATTTGTCACTAGTACCAGTTGACATGTGTTCCTCCCATAGCGTAATTCTCCCATCTAGTGAGGACCTCTTGGGAACCATGTTCCTGTATGGTACATGAACAGACCTTGGAGCATAGTTCTTTGTCTTGTGTCAAGCTCCTTAAAAAATGAAACAAGGGGTCACAGCATAGTTCCTTGTCTTGTGTCAAGCTCATTAAACAATGAAACAAGGGGTGTGAGCATAGTTCCTTGTCTTGTGTCAAGTTTGTTAAAAAATGAATCAAGGAGTTTGAGGATAGTTTCTTCATGTATCAACCTCATTAAAAAAATGAAACAAACTCCCTTTTCCAAATCGAGTCTTTGATTAACATCTTGTAAAATCCTAGTCGAGTCTTTCTTGGATCTCGAGAGTGAGCTTCATTCCATCCACCTCACTAAATGAAATGAAGCTTGGGGGGCATGTACCTCAAATTGAGTCATTATGTTGGGGGAATGCAAACTTATTGTAAGCATAGTTTTTTGTTTCAAGCCTGTAAAAAAGCTCAAGCAGAGTTTTTCATTTGATGCTTGTGTAAACATGAAACCAAATTCAAGTAGAGTTCCTCATGGTTCAATCTTGTGTAAAAATGAACCCATATCCAATTTACATCTTGTGATTATCGTTTTTATCAACTAATTTCTCCTAGATGAGCCTTGGTTGTTCCATTCCATCGCCACCATCTATTTGGAGGATCATTTTCTTTCACTTGGTTATTTTACCCTTTCTTAAGGAACTGTAAGGATGAGTGGTGTTATTAGCCAACCTCTTGACCATTATATTTTTTGAGTAGTTCCATCATTACTAGAACCAGTTTCTATCCCTTTATACCACTCATTCCTTTAGGACAAGTCACATTTAAGATCTTTTTTTACTCATAAAAAATGAAAAGATTACTGAGTAGTTTTCCCTTTTAGACTCGTTAATGCAAATAAAACTAGGGAGTCATATTTGAGTTGTTTTCTAACTCTCAAAATATGAAAATATTTTAAAGCTCTTCTCATTTTTAACTCGTTAAAGGTTGCAAAACATCATTTACCAAGTATACTTTTACCCCATTTTTGGGCTAGGATAAAATATTTATGAAAAAGGAATACCTTAGTCAAACATCACTAGGAGGTTCTCTCGAGTAATTTTTTCTACCTTTTCTGGATCGAGGGACAACCTTACAAAAAGGGGCCCCTTATTGTTTCTTTTATGTGTCTTTTTCAAACTCTATAAATATGAAAAAGATTCTGAGTTTCACCTTTGTCGAACTCGCTAAAATATTCAAACAACGTAGGACTTTTCATTATGATGAGACTGAGCTACTCCTTTCTAGGGCTCGTAAAACTTACTAGGATGGATCCATCGAAAGGATGGACTTATATTACAAGCATATGTTATCCCCATTAAGCTTGCGTAAAAATAACTAGGGTACTCGCCAGAAATGGTGGGGGAAAATTGGAAGTATTTCATTAGTTGTATTCTTCACTTCAGGAAACATGTCGCCCTTGAACATTGACACCCATTTGTTACTCGTATTGGTTTTTGGAACATCCTCACACTATCACTTTCCTCCCTAGGTTTTGGGTTATCCATTTTAAACCTCTCATATGATCTTTTCCATGTTACCATGACCTCTGATCCAATGATGTCAAATGTTGCCAAACTCTGGAGTCATGTCATCCACATATTCAAGAGAAGTCTTCCTACACATACGTTGTCTGATCATATGTCACCATCTTGGATTGCTCTCATTCATTTTGTTTCCCATTTCGTGTCAATGATAAAGCATTCATTATGACCTTCCTTCAAGAGATCGCTTCATGTCAACTTCAGCTCATTATCCAAGAAGTTGATCTAGAAACCCACTTCTAGTATCTTAGAGCTTGCATACCCCAATGGAAAGTTCTTCGCACTCGATGACGGGTTCTCATCATTTGCCTTCAATTGAATGATTTCACGAGTGTTCAACTTTAGTTCCTTATTCACACTTCGTTAATTGTATTGAGAGTACATTGAGATCCATTGACATTATGGGTGGCTTCTCTCGCAATTGTTAACAGTTCACATCATTGGCCCATAATCAAGTGATTTTCTAGCATGTTCGACTTCACCACATCTATTCACATGTTAGAATTTGTACTTTGATTGGGTTGTGTTGGAGCAGAAGACCTTGGGCTTAGATCGCAAAAGTCTAGGTTGCAAGGAGTTGATAGTATTCATGGTTATATACATGATTATTTAGATGGATGGCTGCGGACATGTCGTGGGTATCATTTTCATCCTGCTCAGTCGAATGGCTACAACCACACCGTTGGTCTTTTCGTTTTGATCCTCTCTATGCAGATGGTTGCACCCATGTCGTGGGTCTGTTTCATATGATCATTTCAGTGGGATGGTTGCATCCATGCTAATGATCCATGCACATGATCCATTTCTTGATGGATAACTGCACTTATACCATGGATTCATGTATTGTTATATGCCTCTCATGTTTATTAGGCATGACTATCATATTTCAGATATGTACATGTATGTTTGAGTTGCAAGTCTTTCGATGCTGGTATTCCCATCCCTCACTCCATCTTAAATCATTTTAGCCATCGCTCTTAGCTTTGACTTCATGCTTTAGGGGGCATCTGTTACACAATAATTTTTTACTCTCCTATCAGTCCCTGTTCCTGATCCCGAAGAAGCCTAGTAGTGACTATTTTGTTCAACTTTCACCATGAAACCTATGCTCTTACATCCCTTGAAGTTTGAATAAAGTATTCCCCAATCCCTTTAGAACATTTCTAGAGAATCCTTCTTAAAACCTAATTTTTAAGATCAATGCTCTTTCCCAGTGTCTCACCTGTGTCGATGGCAGAAGTTTACACTATGACCCATGCCGATCAATGCTACTATTAGCGCAATACCCTTGACGGTCTACTTATGGAAAGTTTTCATAAGAGGAAATGGAGTTTCATGTCTAGAAACTTCTAGTGGTGATGCGTTAGATGTTTGTTTGGTTGGATAAGGGTCGAGAACTCCATATAAGATTCTTTCCCCCTTAAAAATGGACCTTGCCAAGGAGATAAGACCTTTTTCCCCTCTTGAGTGGATCTCATTCTTATGTTCGTCTCCCTATATAAACCACTTCCTCTTACCCTTTTTCGTTACAATATAAAAAACTAGTTGTAAAATTATGAAATATTTAGCTTTTGGTAGACCAATATTAGTCTTAGATGACAAAACACTAGCCTTTGGTAGCTAAATCATGAGTGGAGAGAGTTAGAGCTTGGAAGCCATTTCATATCAAGCTAGAGGAGGAAAAGAGTGCTCCAAAGGTGTGTAGTAGGACTTGGATATCTCAAAGGAGATCTCTAACATCAAAGCATTGGTCGTATTTATCTCTGATGTTTATTTTAATACAACTAATGGTTTATTTCCAATATCAGGTGTAATATTACATTTGGTAGCTTAGAACTCCTTGACCATTTAAGTAGATTGAATTTAATTTTATGCTATCATGTTTTCTATTGTTTCTTGCATGTCTGGTTTAGGTACTTAAAGGAAATAATGAAAGGAAAATGGAGCAAGGAAGCAAGATCACCATCAACTGGATTAGTGTTATAAGAGGTATGCCCTCTTATTCAATTCTAATCTAAGGAAATTTACATTAGTTTGTCTTGTTTGTGGATAGAACCACTCTCTTGGGTTGGAGGGATTGTCTCTATCTGCAGAGGAGATTTACGTATCCGCAGAGGAGATTTATCTACACCACAGAGCCAAGGGAGGATCAACCATGCATCGACATTGTAACAAGAACGAGAGCTCCAACTGGAAATGATATATCTAGTGGGAAAAGGGAAGTTGAAGCTACATGGGTAAGAAAAGTTGTTGAAAAAAATCCTACACTTGATATCTTGAAGGAAAAGCAAGTATTCATGGAGGCAAGGTGAATATTTATGGATGATGGGGCCTCGACCTCTACCACGGAACCGACTTAGAAGGATAACTGTGAAATAGTACTAGTTTCAGCACAAGATGTGGATCTAAATATTTCAAATTCCTTTCTACATACTTGCATGAATTTGTTGAGAAATCATAAGGTCGTAGAGGGATTTCCAGAATTGATAGACTCTTGTGATCCTAAAGAGATATCATAGATTAAGATGTGCAAAATGAATAATCTACATAGACACAAGAAGTGAACTACAAAGGAAGTGAGGCTTATATCATAGATTGGGGAATACAACATGGATCGGCTTATCTTGGATCTAAGATCTAATGCCAATGTCTTGCTGAAGAAAACTTGGGAATTGATGGGTAAGACGAAGCTGCAATGGCCAACTATCCAGCTAAAGATGGAAAATCAACAAAATATTTTCCCTCTAGGGAGATTGTCATGTATCACGGTAGATATTGATGGAGTGCACATTACCACTAAATTCAAAATGATTGAGATTGTGGATGAAAACAATCCCTACACTGCGTTGCTTGGATTGGATTGGTCATTTGATAACATGGATATAATTAACTTGAAGAAAAGGAAAATTATATTTGAAATCAATAATATGAGATTTATTATGCCATTAGATCCATCGGAGGGAGCGTGATATACTGAACTTGTCAGAGAGGAGTACAATGCAGATGAAATCGACAACAATTATCAGATTATAGCAAAAGAATAAGAATGGATTAACCCTATTGCAATTGAAAAAGTGACTTGGGAATAAGGTAGCTCCTACACTTCAGATTTAGAATAGGAGTTGGAAAACTGGTAGAACAGGTTGCATGAAGTGTTTGCAAGGCGATGTGCAAGGATCACTAAAGCAGTGCACTGTATGAAAATTTAGGTACGTGTTTAACCTTTGTATGATGGCTTTGGTGATGTAAAAATTTTCTTTAGAGATTATGAAATATAAGTACCTGAATTTCAAATATTGTTAGCTCTAGATCAAGTAATGAGGCTACTTTGTTGGATGGTGGGGTAATCATAAGAGGAATATTTGAGATTGGAAAAAATGTAGAAGGTTGATGTCGGTAAGATTTCGTCAAGTATAAACAAATCTCGTAGAAAAGTATGATGGCTAGAATGATCCTAGAGACCACATACATCTCTGTATGGCACTTGGGGGGGAAATTTCACAAGAAGAATGGGTGCATGGATTTATCGATACCCTGGAGACAATTCCTCAGAATTGGTATTTGGAAGCCGAGCTTTGACATGGTATTGCTAGCTAGGTAGAAATGGTTGATGGATTTATAATGACATTTAGATTTCAAGATGACTGGCCACATATATATGCAGCTCTAAGTATAGTTAAGAAGATCCTCGCAATATTGACATCAAAAAATGAAAAGGTCATCACGAAGTAAATGGACCTAACATAGAAATTCATGTTATAACGAAGCCATTAAAGATGAGTAAGGTGAATATAAGGTTAGAGGCTAAACCAAAGTATGCTACAATAGGATATTACTGGGATGAATACAGAGTCAGCAAGATAACAGATCTCTTGCATGAATACCAGGATTTGTTCCCCACAATATTTTCAGATATGAACGATATATTAGGAGATTTTGAAGTTATGATGATTCCTCTAAAGCTTGATGTGAATCCTATCAAGTAGATACCTTATAGACTAAATCTAAAATATAAGGAGAAGGTGAAAGAAGAGTTAGACAATATTTTAATGGCTGGGATAATTGAACTTGTTGAACAGTCTGAATGGGTGAGTCCCATGGTCATTCAGGAAAAGAAGCCAAAAGGGGAAATCAGAGTTTTTGTTGAATTAAGGAAATTGAATGATGCATGCCTACATGACCCCTTCCCTACACCATTTACAGATGAAGCATTAGACAATGTGGGAGGATAGGAGGCCTATTCGTCCACATATGGATTTTCAAGATACCATCAGGTTAGAATTGCGCAAAAAGATAGACATAAAAGAACTTTTGTGATAGGGTGGGGCTCTTATCAGTACAAAGTGATGCCTTTTGGGTTAAAGAATGTGCTTGATATATTTTTGAAATTTGTAATTGTACCCTTCAAATAATATATACATAATTTTCTAGAAGTAGACTTTGATGATTTGATAGCCTTTGGTCTATTAAAGAAGCATGTTGAAAGCTTAAGGTTGATGTTGCATATGTGTAGGCAATATCAGATCTCATTGAACTTGAAGAAGTGCATCTTTCTTCAACCATTTGGTATATTATTGGGACACTTAGTTTGTAAACAGGGATTAATGGTGGATCCTGCAAAGATCACAGTTATTGTAAAACTACCAGCACCAAAAATGGTGAGATAGCTATGCCCGACACTAGGATACACTGGCTACTACAAAAAGTTTATGAATGGGTATGCACAGATAACTATACTAATGGAGAAATTGCTGAAGAAATATGTAACTTTTTAATGGAATGAAGAGTTCCATAAGAGCTTGGATATACTGAAAGAGAAGATGGTAATTGCACCTATTCTAGTTTTCCCAAACTGGAAGGAATTCCATGTACACGTTGACGCATCTTGCATATCATTGGGTATAGTGTTAGGAAAACCAAGAGTAGGGAAATTGATCATCCCATAGCGTTTGCAAGAAGGAAACTATCCAACATGGAAAAGAAATATAGCATGATGGAAATAGAGGGATTGGCTATGGTGTATGAATTACAAAAGTTCAAGCACTACTTGTTGGGGGCAAATTTCAAAATGTTCATTGATCACTCCACACATAAATATCTGGTGAATAAGTCTGTTTTAGGAGGAAAGATTTGTTGATGGTTGTTATTATTTTACGAGTATTAATTTGAAGTTATAGTGAAGCTAGGGAAATTGAATGATGAACCTGATCATATATCAAGAATAAAGACTGGAGAAGAACCCACAAATATCAATGATAACCTACACAATGGATAGTTATTCACAATTAAATTCACAGATGATCAATTTGTGGATATTCTTTAGTTTCTGGCCACATGAATGGTGTTCGTAGACTACATTACAATGTAAGAGTAGTTAGTGGTTTGAGCAACTGAAATAACATTTATTGCTAGAAATTTGCAAAAAATGTGATCGGATGAAGTACTTCACAGATACGTCCCTGAACATGAACAACAAAGTATTTTGACAGAATCTCATGGAGGAGTCGCATGTGGGAACTATGCAGGAAAATCCACTACACAAAAAATCTTGAGAGCTGGGCTACAGTGGCCCACAATAGAGAAAGATGCAAAATAATTTTGTCAAGCATTTGATGTATGTCAAAGAGCAAGAAATCCATCTAGAAGAGACGAGATGCTACTTGTACCACAAGTAACTTTCTATCCTTTTGAAAAATGGGCTATTGACTTCGTTGGACCTATTAGTCCACTGAAAAAGAAGACTAGTGCAAGGTATATAATCACTACAACTGATTATTTGACAAGATGGGCTGAGATACAACTAGTGAGGGATTTTAGATGCAATGTGAACAAATATGACTGGAATTTAAGAATTCCAATGGCATTGTGGCCATATAGAACAACATGCAATAAATTGACTGGGAAAACACCTTTTAGGTTGTGTCATGCGGAAAGAGTTATTTTTGCGGACAAACCTAACCTCCCTAGGAGCCTAAGACTCTCTAGTGACAAACAAGACAAACAAGACAAATCCTTCTCTATATATACATTATTCTATGAGAAACCAAGTGTTGTTCGATCCTACCTCAAATCCAACGCTTGTTGTAGCAGTCCAGCCTTGCTGATCCAGATGAGCTCCTCCTTCACTTTAAGACCTGCATA
>APFE030013312.1:0-12517 GCA_000404065.3 Pinus taeda
CGCTGTGCACTACGCCCGCGAGATGGTGGGGTACGCACAAGGGAAGCTTTGATGATTGGCACGAATATAGGAGGATGATGAGAGAACGATTTGGGAAGCCTAAGATGTGACTGACAGACAAGTATGATGGATAGAATGATCTGTGTGCGCAATTGGCTAAAGTGGAGAAGAACTATTCCACCACTGAGAGCGAGGAACTACTATGGTGTATGCGCTCCAGAAGTACCGCCACTACTTGCTAGGGGGCCACTTCAAGATGTATACGAATCACTCCGCGCTAAAGTACCTAGTCAATAAGCCTGTGTTGGGGGGCCAAATCTACAGATGGCTCTTATTGTTCCAAGAGTATGATTTTGAAGTTGTTGTGAAGCCTGGACAATTGAACGTGGGACCAGATCATTTGCCGCACATTGAAACAAGGGAGGAACCTACTAACTTGGAAGAAGGATTACCTGACATGCAGCTCTTTGTTGTGTGCATCGCAGATGGTCATTTCAAGGATATAATACACTTCTTAGCAACAGGAACTGCATCGGAAGGACACTCTATCCAACAAAAGAAGGAATTAGTGGTGCGCGCAACAGATTTCTCTGTCATTGCTGGGCATCTATACAAGATGGGGACTGATGAGATACTATGAAGCTATGTACCTGAGTTTGAACGAAGCAGCATCCTCGTGGATGCTCATGGGGGCACTACGGGAGGACATTATGCAGGGAGAGCAACTGTGCAGAATATTCTACACGTCGAGTTGTATTGGCCAACCCTTCATCAAGATTCAAAAGCATATTGCAAGGCATGTGATGTATGTCAAAGAATAGGCAGGCCATCGTAGAGGGATGAAATGCTTTTAATCCACAAATGACGTTGCAATCCATCAAAAAGTGGGCAATAGATTTTGTAGGACCCATTCAGCCACAACGAAAGACAGGAGCGAGGTAAATTATCACTGCGACGAAGTACTTGACTCGTTAGGCAGAAGCGTAGCCAGTGAAGGATTGCATGGGCGTGATTGCTGCGAAGTTTATATTTGAGCATGTACTGACGTGATTTGGATGTCCAAGGATCTTGATGAGTGATCGTGGTACACACTTACTAAATGAGACGATCAATGCACTAACAAAGGAATTTTAGGTGTATCACTAGAAGAGCACACCTTATCACCCTCAGGCTAACGGGACAGTGGAGGCGTTCAACAAAGTGCTTGAAAGCGCACTGACCAAGGTTTGCAATGCTCAGCAAAGTGATTGGGACCTACGCAAATTTGCATTATTCTGGGCTTATCGGACAACATGAAAAAAATTAACGAGACAAACCCCTTTTAGGCTTGTTTATGGTGTGAAAGTCATAATGCATATGGAATACATTGTGCCTAGTCTACGCATAGCAGCACTCACAAGTATGATGGATCACAGAGCCCTGGAAGAGAGGCTCGTGTAGCTGGATGAGCTTGAAGAAGAACAATTTTTAGCTGGATTTCACCAACAGGTACAGAAGCAGCATGAAAAATCATGGCATGATCGACACATCAAGCTGTGCACATTCAAGATAAACGATCTGGTTTTGTTGTATGATAGTAAGTTTGATAAATTCCCAGGAAAGTTTAGGATGCACTGGTTAGGGCCCTATGTTATTAAAGAGATTACTGACAGTGGTGCGGTCCAATTGGTTAAGTTAAATGGAGAACCCTTCCCAGGAAAGGTGAATGGAAGTTGCTTGAAGCCATACACCAGTGATCGACCATGTGACTATATGAAAGTAGCAAAGTCTTAGCACTCCAGGCAGCTGAAAGGAGGCGCGGGACTATAAACTACACTGCCCAAGTTGAGGAGCTATGCAATGTCAGAATTGCGCGAAGCGGCGAAGTGTCACAGGGTCCACAACAGTGTGAAGACAGCTGTGCTAGCATGCAGGTTTGCCGGAAAGTGACTGTTAAAATCACTATTCACGATTTGATGGTCAGTTTGAGGCCAAATGGAGTGGGCGGCAGGCATTTAGGATGAACTTTATGGATTTGATTCTTGGAAATTTGTTGCCAATCTAGCATTAATGGGTCAAATATGGGGGGAATGGTTAGATTTGAATTCAAAAGCCCTATAAATCACATGTGGTTTTCCAGCAAAAAACACTTAGCATTTTGAAAATTTAGTTGTTGCGCTATCATGTGTGTATGACCTTACGAATTTTGAGGCTTTGAGAGCAAGTTCAACATTTGAGAGATTGTCGAAAGAAACGCAAGACCTCCTGAATAGAATGATGTCGACACCTAAGGAAGCCGCATAGGAAACTGCGTTAGTAGAAGCCCCAAAGAGTGCTGGATTGATAGTTGAAGTCCCTAAATCAACCAAAACACTGAAACCAAAGAAGGATAAGCAAGATATGATCCCGGTGCACATCTCACCAAGAAACCCACAGAGGACCAAGCTCACTTTGCAGGAAAAGGGGAAGGCCATTAATCTAGAGGTCGACGAGGAAGAATCTGAAGAAATCCTGGTGGAAGAGGAGGACGTGGCAATGGAAGTTGAAACCTAGGGTGCGGACCCTATTACTAGGTTACCTGAATATGTTCCTCTGTGCAAGGGCGAAGCCAAGGTGCCGAAGGACATAGACGAAAGCAAGAGCTCCCTACAAACTTCGTTGCTCCCAGATGACATTGTTTTTGAGGGGCTGCACTTAGGACGGGTTCCTGTGCTAAAATTTGAAGATTGGGACCTCGCAGATCACAAGAAATTCCCACATTTAGCGACTCAGTAGCTAATGCGCCGACATTGATGTGACTACTGGAACGATTGAATTGGAGTTGTAGACATGGCTCAAGGGTGTAGAGAAAGCTGGGTTCCTTAACCTTCTCTGGGTGTTACATTTACATCGCACCCCCGTGACCGTCTTCGTCATCAGGAAGCTGCTCTACTTGGTGCATGATGGGTGTTTGTGGCTGGAGGAGCCCATTCCATCACAGACCACTTGATTCATTAGATCACGTGGTTTCCTTACTCAAGGGAGGATCCAGCCAATATATCAGAAGGAAAAGGTGGCGAGTTGGCCCTCATGGAAGCTATGAAGAAGAAATTAAAGTTGGAGAAGAAGAAGCGGGGATATGCCATCTCCAGCATTAACAACCCTACAGTCAAGGTCGCAACACAAATATTAGCATGGAAGGTGATGCGGAAGTGCCATGAAAATGAGGTGCATGCGCCTGTGATTGCACTAGTGGCCCAATGCACTAAAGGAGTCTAGTTCAACTAGGTGAATTATTTATGCAATGAGTTCCTTGCAAACTTTCACGAGGCACAGGAGCAGGGCAAGACGTTTCACTACACGTGGCTCCTGCTGTCGATTGTGTTGGTGGCATGGGAGCTACCAGAAGACAGCCAATTCCCTTCGGTCGCACTGGACCTTCCAGAGGCAGTGAAGTATGCTTCACTGTGGGTGACCAAGGACGCGCAGCGCATAAAAGAAAGCAAGATCTTTTGGGTCTTGGTGGAGATGAGTATCTGGATGGGGATCAATCGTAAGTCATAGTTGTCACCCACAGTATACCCCAGTTTGTAGAGCTTTGCAGAGTTCAAAGCAGATTTCCACCATGTCTTTATCAAGGTGCAGAAGGACCCCACGAAGACATGGCATGACTTACCATATCTGGCAACTAATGATGTTATATTTGTAGTCCGTGAGTCTTGGCCGCTGGAGTGGCGTGCTCCAGCAGGCTCCGCGGTGAAAATGGACAAGTCCGTTGTGCAGTGTAAGAAGGAAGAAACAAAGCTCTGAATGGTGCAACTGACTGAGAAGCATAGGAAAGAGGAAGCAGAGGCTAAGGCCCATCCAGCACATGATGCCACGAAATTGGCAAAATAGTAGAAGACAAGAGGAGAAGTGCGCGAAGGACAGAAGTCACCTTTGCCTGGGACTATAGTAGAAACAGAGGAGCCAACAGAACAAGGTGGCGCGAACCCATAGACGACGTCCACCCAACTCAAGCATCAACAACCACACGAGAAGGAAGTGCCACGGAAGAAAACTAAGGCTTCAAAGACATCCTTTGACCCAATCACCCTCACTGAGGGGGCTTTGCACGATATCAGAGAAACGATGAGGGATGTCACCGCAGAGGCCCTCCAACAGTTCGAAGAACAGTAGCTTCTAGTATTGGGGGCTCTCCAAACAAAAATATAGGAGTTTTAGGTTCGCACTCCATAGGCTAGCACTATGTCCACCAGCCTTGTGATTGGCACTTCAGCTACTGACAAGATGTTGCGCACAATGGTGACCAACACGGTACTGCTACCTGATGGGGCACTCACTATAGAAAATGAGGCCGACAAGCCCATGGTTAGCAGTTTGAAAGTGGTAATATTAAATATGTCCACGCTCCCTTGGGAGATGCTCTACCTCTTGCAGGATGGAGTCACCGCAGAACTTAGGGCCTGGGAGAGTCACACTTTGCAAGTTATGACCGAGCAGTGCATCAGCATCGAGCTGTTGGGCCTGCAGCAGCACGAGGTAGTAGAAAAGAATAGGTAGATCATGCAGGTAGTGGAGGAAGCCTTCTAAATGGTCTCAGAGTTGGACATTTAGGCAGAAGAACTGATTGCGGTGCGCGTCTGTAAGTTGGCCACAAGGTTGTGCGACGCTCGAACAGAGATGACCAGGGTTCAACTGGAGCTGAACCTGCAGATTGCAAAATTGCAGTTGAGGTCTGAACCTTCAACTCCATCAGAAGTCAAGGAACAACGTACCATCACTGTTACAACTGCAATAGCGGCGGTCGACAGTGCAGTAGCAGACTGCACGCGACTTTTTGAACAATCATTCGAGGTCTTGACCACCCTGCAGGAGGACCCGAATGTAGAGCACCTAGAGACAGAGGCACGCAAGCTACAACAGAGGTATGATGAGGTCAAAGGGACCACGCAGATGGTTGCCCTTACACAAAGGCTTGCACGGATGCAGGAAGCAAAGGCGCTCAAGGAATAGGTGGATGCTGCTCGGCACAAAGAAGCGGTCCTAAAAGTGCGCCTATAGCCATGGATAGACGAGGCTTATGCAATCATAGATTCCATTGAAGGAAATCTTGCGACACTATAGGAAACTCAATAAAAGATTAAGGGTAGTAGCTCAATAGGAGTCACCGAATTGCGAGTGGAAGAAGTCTAGCAGGCAGCCACTCAATGTGTTGTCGAAGTTGTGGCGATCCAAACGGAGTTGGGAGGTCTTCGCACTAAGATCTTCACACCTACAGAGTGACTCAAGGGTGAGTCATGTTGTTCGTGTTGGGGGCCTGTTGGGTGCAGGATCCCCCAAGGACATTTTTGGGGCTAAAAGCCCATATTTTGGTCAAATTTTGTAATCCAAATGTAAAGACTCTGCATTTTGTGGTCGCAGAGTGTGTAGGTGTTAAAGAGTCATAGGGTTGTCTACCCTTATTTTGGAAATGTAATGTCGGCTGTAAAATATATACCCATGGTCCGCTGACCATGGGATTGTATAAATAGAGCTAAGCTCTAAGTAGTTAGAATAAATGAAGAGAGAATCAATAATCAATGAAGATATGAGGTATGAAAGATAGCTCTGAAGTAGAAGTCTAATTCTTGGTTCATAGCGTAGGTAGAGGCTTTGTAGCTGAGTGCACAAAGGCCTAGAAGTCAATAGTTGAGTGTGCGGACCCCTGCAGCTGAGTGCGCAAGGCAGGTTGAGTCTATAATCGTTCGGAATTATCAATAAAGAGAAGTATTCTATAATTTTTGCGTCTTTATTTCCTGGTTACACATCTATTATATTGGGTATGAATTTCACTTATAATTCTTATATGATGTGTGAATGTATGTAAATGTGTTGGTTAAGTGAACGCAATTAAGAACATCTGTTTACGCAACTCTAAGTAAGATCGGTTAATAAGATAAGTAAGACACTTAGCCTAGTTTGGTGAATATCGCATTCGCTGCTCCCTAAGGCGTAGGTTAGGGCTGCACGAAAGCCAATTGTACCCTTTCACAAAGGTACTGAAGGGTGAATAGAGGGTTAAGAAACCTGCACGAAGGCAGGTATAGCTAGAGTAAACCGACATCACAACCATCTCAAGGGTGTGGAAACTTGGTTCCAGCATCCCCCCATACTACTTCGAGTGAGACTTCAATCCGCGCTCCACGGGCTGATGCCGAAAGGGCCAGTAGTGTAGGGATTTATTTGGCTAAATAACATTGAACTTGGGTCAGACCCCCTCAATCCAACAAAAGGATGCATCAAAGTAACAACAAGGAAACTCTTAAGAGACATGCTATGTTGGGATGAGTGCGAAGAAGGCTTCCATTCTGGTAGCTTCCATAGGGAATCTTGTCATAAGAAGGAATGGAAACAAGTAAGAGGGTGCTACTAGAAAGAGTAATAATGGACTGCAAGTACATATTGTAGCTATAAATCCTAGGTGAAATACTCTAGAAAGGTGGAAAACCATTATTTTCAACTCATACAATAATAATTGATGCATTTGTTGGTATATGGATAAGATATGGTCCCATCCTAAAGTTGCATTATCTTTAGAAGTGTGCTTAAAGAGCATGCCAAGAAACTACTATGCAATCATTATAACTCTTAATTAGAGGTTGCATCACCAATATCTAAGCAAGCATAGTCAAGAGCCATGTGTAGATGAGAAACTATGAAACAATTCACAATGAGTGTTGGCATGGTTAAGTTTCAAGTTCCACAAGTGTAGGATACACTCACTAACTCCTTCCCATGGTTGATGGCATGAAATACTACATTTTGAAAGTTGGGATGTTAATGCATAAGAGTTTAATAAGGAATTATGATGGTGTGCCATTTATACCCAAGGCCATAAAAAACAATGCAATTTAGAAAATGAAATCAATTTTTACTATGTTATAGCCTCTTAATAACTCTTATTGAAGGTGTAGCACATCTCAATGCAGAAATATAATTAACCAAAACCTTGGTCAGAATAAATATACCATATGTGTGTGTGTGTGTGTGTGTGTATACATACATACATACATACATACATACATACATACATACATACATACATACATATACATACATAATACATAAACATATCATATATATTATATATATATATATATATATTATAAATATATTATATATATATATAATAGATTATATATATATATAGATATATAAACCACTATGCTTATATGAGAAGGACAAGACATAAGCCATAAACTTAGGATAGATATATCACAATACAAGCACTTAAGCATTATTCTCTTACAACAAAACCATGATTTATTTATATATTTTCATGGCATAGTGAATGTTATATGGGCTACTAAATCAAGCTTGGTATTATAATTGTGTCGAGAACCCAGTATGGGGGAGACGTTGTAGTGTTGGTAAATGAGTGTAAACATTTAAATGTTGAGCCAATGTGGGGGAGATGTTGTAGTGTTCATAAATGACTGTACAAATTTAAATGTTAGGTTCAATTAAAAAAATAATAAAAAATAAAAATAATAAATAGATTCAATTCACTTTTTTATGTTGTAATTTTTTTTATTAATAAATATACAATTTTTTTTCTTGAGAAAGTCAACTGGGGTTATCTCGGGTTGTTGGGTGAAATGGCTATTATCTTCCCCACTTAGATGCAAATCCCCACTAGTGACATGATGAGCATTGTTGTAATGGTTGTGTGCCCATGAATATTGTTGTATTGGTTTCATGCCTTGTGAACTCTTAAGTGAGTATACTTGTGGGTTGGCTTGGTACCAACAACCTCACTCTAGCCCTTAGGATGAGAGGGAGGTTGATTTCTTTCCTTAAAAAAAAAAAAAAAAATCTTGAGACAAATCATAATATGCGTATTGATATTACAATTAATTTAGATTAAAGAATTATTTTATATTCCTAAATCATGGCTTTATTTCAGAGGGTATACTCGTAAATCTTAAGTTAATGAATTTTAATTAATAAACATATAATCAGAAATAAAATTATTTAATAAATAGAAATGTGAAATATATATAAAATATATATAGTACTTATAAAATAAGATTCATTCGACCATATAAACTAAAATAATGATTCATATTCCTAACCATTATGTTTTAGAACTTTATATTTAAATTTGATTAATATGCATATTCAGTTTTTTTTGTAAGTTTAAGTTTAGATTGCCTTGGAAATTGAAAACATCAACTTACATATGTCATATGTCCATGATTTTTCTAAGTTCACCAAAGGCAGTCTCAATTTGCCTCTAGCGAAACCATATATATTGATCATGTTCTTTAAAAAAAAGTCATACCAATTCAAAATTAACTAAAATTCATACAACCTATCAACTAAAACATTGAAAATGAAAATATTTTGGAAATCATCGAAGCTCAGGAATCTGAAGAGGTCACATGTACAAGATATTTTTCGTTGGAACCGAGAGGAGATGGGGGTATAAGCTCGCACTGGAGGTGGCTCTCAAGGTGAGCTAGCCGTGTGTCCAGAACTTCCAAACATAGACGTTGAAATCTCTTAGAATACATAATACCATTTAGGGCAGCATAGACATCACATTGCTCCTCTTGCTTCTCCTTTAATATTCTTCCAAGAAGAGTTTCCAGCTGCCAGTGGAGAACTATTGAGTTAACATACTATTTTCGTCTTCCCTCAGTGTGTCTAGGGACAGGAACCAAGTGGAAAACATCCTCAATAATGTTGTGAGTCTGAAAAAAGAAAATAAAGAAGGCATTCATCAATTGTTTAGGTCTCTAGGCATCAAATATTTTCTCGAATGTCAAGAGGGATAACAGCGTAATAATTTTTGCAACTTCATGTGCCTATTCTTTGGCATCATTTCTATTTTGAGGAGCATGACAACCCTCACCCTCCATGGCCACCTCACCCACCTTAGCAACTGTGCTATTGAAGTTGGGTGCTCATGTTGTTCAAACACCAAGGGAATAATACAATAGAAAAAGAACCAATGAAGAAATAGCATATGATAGGGTAAATTTGAGACTTATGTAGGTAGCAAATACAAGTGGGTCTGCAGATAGAGGGAGGGAAAAAAATGGAGTGAGAGAGAAATAGAAATATAGCCAACCATGAATTCAAGAGACATAATTCAAGCCACCCTTCTTTGTCTCTAGAATAGAAGTCACAAAACAACCATCCAAGAAAAAACTAGCAACTATTCTACCAGAAGTCAGGGGAATCAAGACAAAGTACACAGAGAGTACCACTAGAAAAGTTGTGCACTTAGCCTAGGGAATGAGTTGAGGCAAACTGCTGAGAATGCTACTTCAAAAGTGAAATAAATAAGCATATTCCTAGTTAACCCACCAGCAAATGAAGGTCCATCCATGCTCTTAAGGCTATGACTTCAATTGCTTCATGAGGACTTCACCTCCAAAAGCCCAATCCCACCAATTCTAGGTACATACCACCATAACCACAGTACCCTAGCTATCTTCAAACTAAACTAGGACTGGATTTGAACTAAGAAAAAGCATTGGAACTATAGGAGAAATACCACTTCCTAAGAATTCAGCAGTGAAAGTCCCCTTCCACCAACCTACTTGCACCAGAGACGGGATTGATTCACTTCAACTAACTCTTTGCTTCAGTTGTGTAGTAAAAATGGTAAAAATGAGTATCAAAATAACCAACTTCATAATTGCTAAATTTAATTTCATGCACATGCTTGTAGGGGGGCAAGCCACGCCGACCCCCCCCCCACTCTCAAATGCTTCTTGAGATATTTTATTCCTCTCGATTCTTAGTAGATCTAGAGTTAAACATGGATCTATGTTGGTAAAAAAGTACATTTAGAGGGGTGTTAAGGGAAATATCATAAATATGTTCTTTAAGTTTGGTCTTTATAGCATGAGCCATTTGTCCTATGCCCAAAATTCCATTAGAAAAAAAGGTTTTGTACATGGCATGGTGTTGAAAAGAACAAATTTTATAATTTATATGATTAAAATAAGTTTTATGGGGCTCAAATATGGTCTTGATTTTCTTTTTAATAGAGAAAATTCATATTTTTCACCAATGATACCTTGAATAAAGGGAAGATACACCTAGGTGGTAATGGTTCAGGACCTAAAGTGAGTGTAGGTTTTGAGGTTGATGGCCTTGTGGGAAGTTTTTTTGATTGGAGTGGAGGAGTAACTATTGAATTATATACACATAATTAGATACATATTTATATGTTAAGATACGCACAATACGACCCACTATGATGATACAAGAAGCACGAGTCATAACCCATAAACTTAGCATAGGCATATCACGATACAAGCAATCACTTGTTCTTCTCTTACAACAAAACCATGATTTATTTATATAGTTGCATGGCTTAGTGAATGCTATATGGGTTCCTAAATCAAGCTTGAATAAGTTGGCATTATAATTGCGCCGAGAGTCACTTTACAACCCAGTATGGGGCAGATGTTGTTGTGATAGTAAATGAGTGTAAACATATAAATGTTGGGTCAATAAGGGGGAGATGTTGTAGTGTCCATAAATGAGTGTAAGCATTTAAATGCCAGGTCAATATGGGAGAGATGTTATAGTGTCCATAAATGAAACATTAGATAGAATAATAATAAGATTAATAAAACACAATGTTGGTTCAATTAAAAAATAATAAATGGATTCAATTCACTTTGTTATATTGTAATTTTGTTTTTATTAAAAAATACACAAAACAATTTTTTTCTCTAGGAAAACCATAATATAAATATGACATTAAAATGAATATAAATAACAATGATTTATATTCCTAACCATGATATTTCAAACTATATAATCAATAAACATATAAAATTCAATTAACATATAATTTAAATAAAAAATATTTAATTAATAAATAATATGAAATATATATAAAATATAAATAATAGTTTCCTTGATGGTGGTGAATGAATACGAACAAGAGGGTCTTGGGGAGGGTGTATACCACCCCACCGACTCCTCTGGTGATTAAGGTAGGGGTGGCATGGCACAACTCTATAATGCACAAATGCGCGCAACATAAACACAATTAAATGTTCGCAATGGTTAAGTTTACAAGTTGGATAATAAAGGTGGTGCAACAAAAAGCAGGTCTATGTCTTGGATGATGGTAGGGCCCTCGACTCTGCGTCCTTGTAAATGAAAATGGCTCATTACCTTATCGTGTCTAGTTGGAATTAACAAAGTGGGGGGTGGAATCATGGGATGGGGAATGTCTTGGTAACCGAGGTACGGGTATTCATGGGTATTGTTCTTGTGTCTAGAATATACATGGAAAAGACAAGATTGTTCAATTGCAGACCATTTAGGATCCTAGCATAAGGGCTCCTTTGCACCCATGACTGCATTTTGGTGTGAGACAAAAATAGGTGGTGGTGCTTTCCTACACAAAAAATCACCATCTGAGCTCTTTTTTAGGTTCTTGGGTTGGGAATAAGGTAATGTGGAGTTTATATATATAGTTTCGTTTCATTTCTTAGTTGGTATTGTGCTTAGACAATTAATTGGGGATTCTCAACATGTCTTTGGAAATTCTAGGAGTTTTTTCCCTCTAGGTTTCTTTTTAGATGTCAGGGTCTTTCTGCTCTATTTGGGGTCTAGGAGTGTGGCCTAAGAAAGAAGAGATAGACCACCATATTTCTAGGTCACTCTCTCTGCCCTAGTTGTTGTCTGGAAGGTTTCATGTTATACTTATGGTGGGTTGAGAGGATTCTACCTGTAACATTTATTCCATTGAATTTAGGCAATATTGTATTTGAAACAGTTTAATTAGGATTTCAAGCTCCTTTTCCAAAATTTTGATCACTTCATTGTTATGCGTTTTTTCTTAGATATCAAGGTTTTATTGTTTTAATTGAGGCTCTAAAATTATTTCTTGTGAGGGGATAAACATACCTCTTTCTCTTTAGACTTACCTCCTTGCCCTGGATGTTGTCTACAGGGCCATATGCTTTATTTTTGGTGGGTTGAGGATACCTGGTTATTCATCTTCTCTTAGGATCTCACCCTACATCATATATCTACTTGCCTAGGTACGTTGTTATACAAGAGTGGTGTGGGTTTTTAGGCATCCTGGAGAGTTTTGTCCCCTTAGATTTCTTGATTCCTCCCCATCTCCAGGAGCTATTATTTCTTGGTGCAGTTGAGATTCATATTTAACTTTGTATCTATCAAGGGTTGAGGCGAATCAAGTTTCTCGATGTGTAAACCCTTCCTCAAGTTTTATACTCAAATAGATGCACTACAAGGAAAATACCCTCTAGAAGAGGTTTTTGCAGAAGCCCCTATAAAATAGCTCAAAAATCCATTTATAGCAGAGGTCACTAGTGGAGTTCGGTGGGTAGACTTTTTAGTGGGTGTTTTTTAATGGTGCGTCTATAATACATTAGTGCATCAGTGCTTAATTACATATGGGGCACCATGGAAGAGTAATTTTTTATAAAAATAAAAAGTTAAACGTGTATTAATTACATAATGTGCACCGTGCATATACTACTTGATAGCACTTGAAAAGGGTTAAATTTAA
>APFE030013312.1:12760-29748 GCA_000404065.3 Pinus taeda
AAAAAAAAATTGGTCATAAAATCAGTTTGCCTAGTCTTATGTTATAGTCTCACAACACCCCGGTAATAAACTTGTATAAGAAATCCCTGGTGCATAAACAATATGGTGCACCATTGTGGGGTTTTTAATTTAAAAATGGTGGTGCATTGATTTTATCATAAGCATTTGTGTCGTTAATTGAACTGAAGGCTTCGGTGCTTAATATAAAATGGTGCATTGTCGTAGGGTTATTTTTTATACAAATAAAAAACAACTGTGTGCTACATATATAAGGTGCATTAATGTGTATATTATTCCATAGCACCAAACAAGGGTTAAATTTAAAAATAAATGTCGATCATAAAATTTATTTTCACCATTTCGGTGCTATACTCGCATAAAGCACTAGTGCTTCCCTTTTTACAAAAGCCCTGTGTGTAAAAACATGGTGTTGTGCAGGCAATCCTTTCTGCAAACAGAAACGATCCCTCTAGTCCTATGGGAGGATCTAGCAACTACAGAAGACAATTACATGCAATATTTCCTAATTCATACTAGAAAATGCAAAGGAATATAGATCTCCTACCTCTCTCTAATGCTAATACCCTTGATGTCGGCCTTGACTCTTTGGCTTCCAAGCTCACAATCTCCTCTTTGATGGTGTGGATGAGTGTCTGCAAGAAATATCAAGTAGAGACAACAAAATTATACAAAGCATAACATTTTATAATACAAATTATGTAACATATCAAGGAGCATACAATAAATGGACAACAATTCACACATTTATGGAAAGAAAACATATATTGTATTAATAATAGATGAAAAAGGGATCATTACAACCAATGAAGCCTTGATGCTTGAATCCTCCTTCAAGTGAGATTCCAAATCCAAGCCTTAGCCTTCAAACACTTTTCTCCTTTGCAAATGGGCAGCAATTTGGCATAATTCAGCAGTAGGATGGAAACCAACCAACCAACAACCAACCATTAGTCGAAGGTGGGTGATTCATTTATAGGTAAGGAGAGGGAGTTGAGGATCCATGAAAAGAGGGAGGATTTCCACATCTCAAAGGAGAGATCCATGGAAAGAGGATCTAGGGCTAGGAATGGGAGGTCTCATTCCAATCTTCATCTACCTGAAACCAAGTCGTCATTTTCGAGATTTATAGTAAGGGAAGATTCTCCTCCATTTTAGGAAAAACTGCCTAAAGAGGACCAATGTGGATTTTCTTGATAAAAGTAGCACTGGAAGCACTAGACATGAGTAATGTCAGAGGTTTCCAACACTGATTTCCCTGATAAAAGTAGCATTAGGCTTGCAAAACAAGGTTTTTTACAAGCTCTTCAAAATTATTTCAAGGCAAGTTTTATTCATTTTCTTCGAGGATGTTCCAAACATGTTTCATGGTGAATACATTGTTTACAACAACTTTCATCACTGTGCGACACTTGTGATATTGATGACACAAAGTGCGACACTTCAGGATGCAAGACTGGGAATGTGACAAAATAATGTATAACAAATGCCCCAAGTATGAAGGTAGAATGGGAAGTGATGGTTGAAGTGCTTTACAACCAAAAGGCAAGGACTTAAATAACCACCGCCAAGAGACCTACAAACCAAACATAATATAATATATCTGACATCTCTGATGTAAGTATGCCTAAAGTGTAAGCATCTAACAATACATGGATCCCCGGCATGGAAGCATCCATCCGTATAGAAAGGATCATGTTTACAATTATGAATACTTAATAACTCCACATAGGCTAGATTTATCAAACGAAACCCAGGGTCTTCATCTCTATCTCGATCAAACCAAAGTATGAATATCACCATGCGAACAAATGGGTCATAGTCAAACATGGCAGAAACCGCCTGATTACTGGTCAATGATGTAAACCGTTAATAGGCATGAGAGAAACCACCAATTATGAAGCTGGATCTCAAGGTACAACAACACAATCCACAAGCGTGAACAATGAATTTGAAGTCGAACACTTGCATAATCATTTGATCAAAGGCTGGTGATGTGAACATATCGTCGAATGTAAAGAACATGTAATTGAGGCATGCAAGCTCCAAGGTACTAAAAGGAAGTTCCTAGGTCATCTTCCCGGAGAAAGAGTTGGAGTCGATAGGAAGTGATATGTTGAAGGAGGGCCATAATGTTTCCCACATCATTGACACGAAACATAGGATTTTGTAGAGTTGGCAAGAGAGTTTCAGGATTGTTACAAAAAAATCAAACATGATATAAGTGGTTTGAATATGTAGGTGGTACTTCTTTTCAACATATCGGTGACATGACTCTTGAGTTTGGCAGCATTTGGCTCAAAATAGGATCATATGTCATGGTGACAATATATAATTAAATGGTAGGCAAATGAATTTCCCAAACCTAGTAAGCTAAGTGACAAAGTTTGGATGACCCAAACCCGACACGAGATACAGATAAGTGTCATGTTCAAGAGCGACATACTACCTTTCGTACAAAATAAAGGATATATGTTTCTTTCCATTTCCCTCCACTATTTCTAGCGAGTGCCTCTTTATTTTTAATCTCAAGCTTTAAGATGATACCATATGCTTGTCGTATAAGTTCATCCTTCAAATGAATCCATCCTAATATTTATAATGAGCCCTAGGAAGGAGTAGCTCAATCTCGTCATGGTGACAAGTCCTTCGTCGTTTTAGTTTTACGAGTCTGGTGGAGGGGTAACTTGACATCTTTTTCATGTTTAGATATTTTGAAAAAGAGGCAAAAAGAAAACTCCAGATGTCCCTTTTCATAGATAGTCTCTTAAGTCCAAAAAGGTAGAAAAAAATACTTAAGAGAGCCTCTTAACCATGTTTGACTAAGGTATTCAGTTTCGAAGATATTTTATCTCAATTTGGAAAAGGGTTAAACTTATATTGAGTAGATGTCTTTTCATTTACTTTTACGAGTTCGAAAAGACGAGTGCTCAACAAATTTTTCATATTTTTGGATTCCAAACAGAGATAAAAGAGGACTCCTCCTAGAGAAACGAGTGGTATAAAGGGGTAGCAACTGGTTCTAGTCATGATGGAACTACTCAAAATACATAAAGATCAAGAGGTTGGCTATTAAGACCACTCATCGTAGTTGTTCCTCAGGCAAGGGTAAAACAACCAAGTAAAAGCGTATGATCGGCCAAGAATATGGTGACGATGGAATGAAAAAACCAAGGCTCATCTGGGAAAAATAGGATGATAAAAATAGAAATCACAAGAGGTAGAATGAGAATGGTTTCATTTTTACACAAGCTTGAAATAGAGATAAACTATGCTTGAGATTGATTTCATTTTTACACAAGCTTGAAACAAATAAAAACTATTCTTGAGATAAGTTTGCATGCCCCCAGCATAATGACTCAATTCGAGGTACATGCCCCCTAAGATTCATTTCATTCACCTAAGTAGACTACTGGTTACTAACAGGTGGATGGAATGAAAGTTCATTTACGAGATCAAGTGAAATACTCAACTAGGAATTTACGAGATCTAATCAAAGACTCGAATTAGAAAGGGATTTGTTCCATTTTTTAACTAGCTTGACACGTGAAAAGAGCCATGCTCGTGACACCTTGTTTCATTTTTTAACAAGCTTGACACAAGTAAAGGAACTCTGCTCTAACACCTTGTTTAATTTTTAAGGAGCTTGACATAAGACAAGGAACTTTGCTCTGACACCTTGTTTCATTTTTAAGGAGCTTGACACAAGAAAAGGAACTCTGCTCCGGAAACCTTGATTCATTTTTTAAGGAGCTTGACATAAGACAAAGAACTTTGCTCTAACACCTTGATTATGGACCATAGGAGGCCATGGCTTCCAAGAGGTTCTCATTATATGGGAGAACAATTCTCTAGAAGGGATACATGTCAAGGGGTCTAATGGAAAGATCAGACTCTAATGCCCCCAGTTCAAGATGCACTATATCACTAACTAGATCATCTGTAGACATGGGCATGGAATGGGTGGCCACATAATTAACCTATGGTGGGGTGATACCACTTGCATACAAGGACCATTTAGGAAACATGGTTGATTGGCAATCAAATTAGGACCATTCAACGAAAGTTGATCAATGGTCACAATTCTTCCTTCATTCGAGAAACATATCACACGACAGAGAGAAGAGGCAAGAGTTCCCATGACATAAACATAGTCATAGCCAAGGAGCAAATTAAAATCCAAAGGGCCTTGGACAACCATCACATTGATATAGGCGATTTTTCCTCCCAAAGTAATAGGAAACTTAGGAAGGATTCTTATCAGTTGATTGGTTCCGCTATTAAAAGCCAACAGATTCTGGGTAACAAACACAAGTTGCAGAGAACCTAAAGCTTGCCAAGTATTTGAAGACAAAATACTAACCGATGCACCTTCATCTATGATTGTTCCAGGTACGGGTAGATTATAAGCATGTATTATGATCTGGAAGGGCACATAAGAAGGAAGACAATATCTTGTAAGTTGGCTCCAATCAAAGGAAGTGACCATACTACTTGGATGGGGTGCCATGGGAATGGGAGAACTTCCCCCTTACATTATAGAAATGGGAGGATCACCCACATGTACCATGGGAATGAGAGGATTTCCCCCCAATTCATTGGAATCTGAAGAAACAAGAATAACCTGAGTAGTATGAAGTTCACTCTCTACGGGAAAGGTATGATCAAATGAAGGTGGAATTGATTCAACCATTTTCTCAACCAATGTTTAGTCGGGAACGGGCTATGGGATTCACATTCAGAGAGAGTGGGATTGACTAGAGATCAATTCTAATCAATCACTTGGTCAACTAGTGGAGGATCAGGGGAAATATTTCGATAACCAATCAGAAGAAGAGGCTAAGAAGCTATAAGGTTGCCCAACATGTTGGAGGCTTCATCCATATAAGTACAAAGGTGAATAGGATGATTCCCTTCACATAGCCTACAGGGAAATTTTGTCTTACCTTACTATCACTAGTTAAGGGTTTGTCACCAGCATGATCTTTAGAGGTCAATGACAAAGGTCGATGTGAGCCTATAGACCACACTTCTAATACCTTTGGAATACCAAGACCATATATAAGAAGGTGGTCACCCTTACAAAGCATGTAAGGGAATTTAACTTTGCGGGGTTTATTGGAAGGTTTCTCCCTAAAATTTGCATCCATAGTAATGATTTCTTGATTTTCCCTTTGCTTATTTTTCTTCTTCTTAATCTTCCTTTTCTTCTTCTTCTTATCCACCTAGTATTTCACTAGACGAAGAGGAAGAAGAGGTAGAAGGCAAAGATTCAACTTTAGGATCAACTGTAGGTTGATCTTGTAAGGTGGAGGAGAACCTGGTTGAGAAGCAGTTTGGATATTCGGAACCATAGGGGTCAAAAATAACCAAACTGGAAAACCAATGGTAAATCCAAGCAGGGACAACATTTCCATATAAGTAGCACCAATATTTCCAAAAGAAGTAAAGGGACCAGGATTCCCATTAGAGGGGTTTCCTTTATTGGTGGATTCAAGAACTGTTGCCATTAGTCTCAACCTAAGATCTACTAAGGAGTATTTCCATAGGAAGGATGTTGTTCCGCGGTCAATTAATTGATTTTAGAAATTAAAGACGCAAACAAAAGAAAGGGGTAACTAGGCAAAAGGGTTTACCAAGCAACCATCAACTGCAATATACACCTTGGCGAACCAAGGACTTAATGTACGGCAGCCAATCTCCCTAAATGTTGTGTTCGGTGTATCACAGTATACAAGGCGGTAGACTCGGTTATCCATGGATGGATAGCAACTTATAAGGGACTCCCAAAATATACTCAATGGTATGTGGGAGTGAAGTCTGTAGTAGTGATGTCTAATGCGTAACCATTTGATGAGAGTGTTCCTTTATACTTTTCATGCGTGGAGCGTCGTCTGATATTCCCGAAGGTACATGGAGAATGAACCTATACACTTGTGTACATGGAACAGGATTTCACCCCGAGGATGCAACGCTAGCAAACAGCGATAGCTCCTATGTTTAATGACGTTGGAACACATCTCTAGCCTAGACCTCTAGATGTTTGTGTTAATGTTCCAAATTCTCCTTAGGTTAATTGAGATGAATTTTAAAGTTGATCTCGAATTATGTTTTGGTTTCAAGGCTCAAAAAAATCGATGTCGCCTGAACACACCTATAATGCAACTAATATGTCAAAAATACTCTTTGCATTTCAATGAAATATATATGGTGTAGGGAAGAAGTGCAAACATTGATGCAACAATGAAATATGCAACCAACAATAGCTTCCTAACTAGATCTTTCAATTCCACAATTCCAATGCATCGATCAAAGAGTGAATGAATTTTAATTCACTAACGTTCACCTACATGAATTTTTTTTTCTTTTAAAATGAATGAGGATGCACTTGTCATATTTCAACACCATGTAATGTAATCTATGCTCAATGACAATCTCAAAAACAACTTTCTAGTGCAATGTAATCTAATTCAATTTCCAGAAGTAATGATCAATTTTGAAATGAAGGTTTAACAAATGCAAATGTGATTTCTTTTTGGTTTCCAAAAGAACTAAAAATGCATATCAGACAACAAATAAGTAATTCCCTCAACACATGCAAGCAGAAAAAAAAATGGATTTGATTACCCAAAGAACTAAAGATTCAACCAAAGTTCATCTTCACTATTTCAACATGGAACGAACTCTTGCAAACCATTAAGAATTTAACAACAATAAGTCAAAATTCTATGCAAACAGAGCAGGAGAGAAACTTTAGAGATCAATACATTCCACATCTTTTGTCAAAAACCCTAAAAAATCTCATTTTTTGGACCAACACAACTGTAATGGTCAAAATCTGCGTTGACAGGGTCTTCATCGCGACTGTAATGAGAAAACTCCACATTGACATCGCTCTGTTTCTCAGGAAAAGGGTGTTGGGTGAGAAAAACTTAGGAGAAAACAAACAAAGTTGAATAGAGACCTAGATTTGACACTCTAAACCACACACCACTCAAAATGTGGATCCACAATCAATCAAATCTATGGATCACTAAGAGGTTGGCCAAACTTATCAAACGAGGCCAAAAACAAAAGGAGGTTTGAAGGGTTATGTACTCCCCAGTGGATTCGTCATTTTGTTTTGCAGGAAATCCTTATGCAGACATAAACGATCCCTCTAGTCCTATGGAAGGATCTAGCAACTGCAGAAGACAATTACATGCAATCTTTCCTAATTCATACTAGAAAATGCAAAGGAAGATATATCCCCTACCTCTCTCTAATGCTAATATCCTTAATGTCGACCTTCACTCTTTGGTTTCCAAGCTCATAGTCTCCTCTTTGACAGTGTAGATGAGTGCCTGCAAGAAAGATCAAGTGGAGACAACAAAACTATACAAAGCATAACATTTTCTAATACAAATTATGTAACAGAACAAGGAGAATCACAATAAATGGAAAATAATTGACACAATTATGGAAAGAAAACATATATTGTATTATTAGTAGACGAAAAAGGAAGCATTACAACCAATGAAGCCTTGATGTTGGAATCCTCCTTCAAGTGTGATTCCAAGTCAAAGCCTTAGCCTTCAAACACTTTTCTCCTTTGCAAATGGGCGGAAACTGGGCAAAATTCAACAGTAGGATGGAAACCAACCAACCAATAGCCAACCATTAGTGGATGGTGGGAAATTCATTTATAAGGAAGGAGAGGGAGTTGAGGATCCATTAAAAGAGGGAGGAGTTCCACATCTTAAGGGAGAGATCCATGGAAAGAGGATCTAGGGACAGGAATGGGTGGTCTCATTCCAATCTTCATCTACCTGAAACCACGCCATCGTTCTCGAGCTTTCTAGTAAGGGAAGCTTCTCCTCCATTTTGGGAAAAACTACCTAAATAGGGCCAGCATAGATTTTCCTAATAAAAGTAGCGTTGTAAGCACTAGACATGTGTAATTCCAGAGGTTACCATCTTGGATTTTCCTAATAAAAGTAGCATTGGGCTTGAAAAATAAGGTTTTTGACAAGCTCTTTAGAATGCTTTCAAGGCAAGTTTTCTTCCTTTTCTTTGGGGATGTTCCAAACATGTTTCATGGTGAATACATTGTTTGCGACATCTTTCATCACTTTGTGACACTTGTGATATTGACGACACAAAGTTTGACACTTCAGGATGCGAGACTGGGAGTGTGACAAAATACTGAATAACACATGGTGCACTGGGGCAAGGTTTTTAATTTAAAAAACATTGGTGCACTACTCATACAATAAGAATTGGTGCCATTAATAGAATTGTATGTCTTGGTGCTTAATAGACAATGGTGCATCATTCGAAGGTTATTTTTTTTAAATAAGAATTACAGTGCACTAAGTAACTCTGTAGCATCAGTGCATAGACTACTTGATAGCACTGTACTAGTGTAAATTTTAAAAAAAAGTCAGTCGTAAAATTCATTTTCACCATCTCGGCGCTAAACTCCTACGAAGCCCCAGTGCTTTGACCTTTTTAGAATGCTTGGGTGCATATACAACATGGTGCACCACAATATGGTTTTTAATTTAAAAAATTGTGGTGCACTCCGTAAATACTCCACATTGGTGCGTCGGTTACTTAAGTGCACTAGAACAAGGTTAAATAAATAAATAAAACCTACATGTCATAAAATTCATTTTTACCATTTGCAGTGTTGTAGATCTCTCAAGCACCATGCAACTTTTGCCTCTGTGAATCACCCTGCCATCAATGTTTCACTTGTTTTCCATCCTTCTGTCTGTTGCTCATTTTGTGCCTTTCAAATTTTGTCAAACAGTGGTTAAATTTGTTTTTTTAGTTTACGTGGCAACCATCCCTCTCCGACGATCAAATGTCTAGGTAATGTTTATGTTTCTCCCTAACTTAATTTTTTAGCTAAGTAGAATTGAAAATAAAGTAATTTATTTTTTCCTATGTGGTGCGTTTGAGGCATCTGGATCACACCATTCACGGTGCACCCTATAAACTTACAGGGTTCACTACAAGTCGATGCATAATGTTAATGCACTATTAGTGGTTCAACATATTTGCTAAATGGAAACGCATCGGGTCATCAAGTTCCACGATGCACCACGTGAAAAATTATAATTTTTATGGCAGTGCATCTGGTAAAAGTAACTTCTCGATGTGTTTATTTTTTCAAAATCCACCACTTAATATTAAAAAATATAGCTCGATGCATTATTTAACCTGAACATTCTGGTGCGGTGTGTCAACTCAAAGTTAATACACCGATGTGAAATTCTATGTCAACACACCACATTGAAAAATAAAAATAATTAATGTTTTGTATGTATGTGAACTGAAAGCGGTGCATCAAGTCGATGTACGCATCATTTTCAATGCATTCCATTTTTTTAACACACCATGTCTAATGTGTTCCTCCATTTTTGGAGCACTAAGGTTGATTTTTTTAATTGAAAGTTATATGTCCATATTCATAAACACATTTTTCATTTAATAAGAAAAAACATGTTTTATGTATGAGGTTGATGTATTATATAAGTCAATCATGCAAAGATGTAAGAGGACAGAGGAGCAATAGAAGCAAGAGAAAATAGTACGAGAGTGGGAGGCATGAGAGACGAAGAGAGATTTGTGCCCTCACCCTATTACCATAGCGACCTAAGGCCTCTTGAGGAATGTAGGCCTCCTTAAGTACTATAAGGAGGCTACATTCGTGAAGGGGCACTCCGAGTTGTTAACGCAGTTGATCCGTCGGTGGGATGTCCACCGTCAAGATTTTCATGTCGCTCTTGACATGTGGTATGAGCCCACTGATGAGGAAATTTATTTTATCACTGGCCTATCCAGGAGAGGGGAGGATTTTCTCCAGTTCCCTGATGTCCCAGATGGTTTTGCAGTAGAGATTCAGCTTGTATACTCTTAGAGATGTGTTAGGGATCATGTAGTTTCTCCAACAGATTTCTAGGTGTCTAGTGGACAGCTATGGATCACTTCTTTCGGTGCAAAGGAGGTTAGGTGCCTCTCACTATTAGTGAGTACCATTACACACTCTAGTTGTTAGAACCTAGATTGACCTCAGGTTGAAAGGAGGTAATCCTAGGATAACCACAAACCAAGCTTAACCTGGTAGTTATCCCTACTAGGTCGGGAGAGGGCTCTCTCCTTGACAATCTTAGGAATGTAAGATGAGTATTAAGAGATTTTACAGGTAAATAGGTGAGAGTGAATAAGAGTGTGAATGGGATTTAGGGAGTGAGTAGAGTTTTGGGAATAATGTAGGGTTTGGGGAAAATATATGAGGGAATGATGACTAGGGATTTTTATATGGGGGAATGGGGTTTAAAGAATAGCAAATAGATGATAGGACAGATATAAATGACTGAGCTTTTAAATCTATGAGATAGTTTGGTGAAAACTAGGGTTTGAATTCTTGAGAGACAAAATCACCAAAGACTGATGCAACAACCCTTTCCAACAAGAATGATTGTGTTACTTACTTGCAAGGAGGTAATTTGGAAGTTTCGAGGCGAATTGAGGCAATTTAGAACAATTTGGAGCTTAGCTGGCAGGTGCATAGCGCCTCACCGAGGTGCGTAGTTCCAGTTTGGTGCGTAGCACTGGTTTGGTGTGTAGCGCCCATTTTGTTTTACACTGAAAAAGTTACCCAGGTGTGTAGCGATAGTTTTATTCATAGCGCCAGTCTTTGGTGCATAGCGCCAGTCAGAACTTCTCCAAAAACACAGTGAATGCACACCTTTGCTCAATAACACTCCAAAATCACGTTTTTAGCTCATGGACTTCAACTCAAACAATGAAATGATTTAAGAGAGGGATGATCTTTATATATCTCTTCAACTTTTGATTTTTTAATTTTCAAAACCCACTTTGTAATGTCTATTTACTTTTCAAATAACTCTATTTTTTGGATGCTTGATCTTTTGCTTGAATAGGTGAATTGATGCTTGATTTCTTGGACTTTTGCAGTGGCATGTACTTGGAAATATCAGCAGGTGACCAGGAGCAACATGAAACTATTAATTACATATGAGAAATAATAAAATTACATGAAATTTACAAATAATATACCAATGCTATGTTTTCACCTCAAAACTGGTTTTGAGGTGAAAATTTTATCAAGCATACAAATTAAGAGATTAAACTTTTTTTATGATTATTTTCATCCTCATGTGTCTACTGACCATTATTAATCAATAGTCCTTGAAATTTAATCATGGTAAAACCCTAATACCTAATTAGACTAAAACCCTAAGACCTAAGACCTATTTGATGAAATGAACTAAAAATAAACTTGAACCATTGACTGAACAGTATGAAAGAGGTCAGTAGATATGTGTCATGAGGGAGAAAACTGAAATGTACCCTACCATCAGTTGATCCATGACCTAATGGAATGCAACTCATTAGAATGGGACTCCTAATATGAAATGCAAAAGAGTAAATTTTGATCACTGATGGAAATATGAAGACATTGACACTAACAACTAGTGACCAAATTTTACTTGAAGACTCACTGAAATGACAAAATTTGACTTTGACACCCTAAGACCACTTTGTAAGAGCATGTTTGATCACTGGTGGAACGCTTCAAAGATTGACACTAACATTGGCTCCATTGGGGATGGTAGCTCCTTGGAGGTGCCAAGAACACCGTAGACCAAGTAGCCTTATCCACTGGGCATGGAGTCAAAAACTCAAGCTGAAATTACATAGCTGAATACTGATGACTCAAAGACCCAAACTGACTTGAAACTAACTCAATACTAAAACACAACTGACAAACTGGAACATATGCTTAAAATGGAGCTTATTCAATAAAACCTACTCTAATTGTTCCATTCATCACCTGATCAAGTGAAATGAAACAACCAATGCAACCAATTAAACATTCTGGATGTTGTTTGAATTCTCCACAAGTTCTTTCTTATGAACAACAAGAGAGAACTACTGAAAGGCAACTCCCATGAAAACTTATAAACAGATCCGTTGAATAATATGAATTCTCTATCTGACTCCAAAAGTACTGCATAAGGATCTTGAAATTCATGTGCACTGGGACTTGGCTCATCCAATGGATTACTTTGCTTCTTCTCATACCATGAATGCAAAATTTCATCTAAACTTTGTGACGAGACTCCTACTAAAAATGACAAAGAAACCGGTTGCTAGATCAAGCTTGTATGAATACTTGTTTCAAGCTCACAGGTAGCTAATGGAGAAGGACTTTGACTATGGACATCATCCAACACATCAGTTATTGAATCATGAAAAACTTGAAAAGACTGTTACAACCCATTTTCTATTGGTTCTAATGAGATTGCATGATTTTCTACAGGCTACTCATTTGAAGATATATTATGCAAATTTCCCTTCAAAAACTGAAATGATTCAAAACAGAATGGTACGGAATCATCTTGCATCATTTGATCATATGTTCCAACTTCCAAGTCTTCATCTACAACTTGACAATCAATGTCATTCAGTGGCTGTAAATCTAGATATGAGAAGTCTTGACCAAGGATTTCATTGCCCTCTACATGGTCAAGATCAAAACTCATCGATGGTTGATTCTTGATTGCACAACAGTTGTATCTGATGAACTGAAATGAAGAAAAACAAAAAGGCAAATATCCTTTACTTACTTCAAAATTTTCTACACTTTCCTCCTCACTTCCATCGCTGATATGTAACGACTGATCACTGTACTCGAACTGCTGAAAGTGAAATTCCTCCTTCCACAAACCAGCTACTGATTTGTCTACAAGATTAGCTTCTGTTTGGACATCATACTAATCAAACTAAGGCAAATCATCAGTATAAAAGACATCATTAAGCATACATGTCATATCAACAGATCTCTCTTCTCCAAGATGATCTAAAAAAAAATCATTATCAGGTCTATGACAACTGGGATAAGAAAGAAAATTTTTAGGATCGGCCACTTGTTCCGCTTCAATCAGCGATTCATGGTCTTCAACATCATACTCATTCCTTGTGGTGATCTTTTGCATCATCTCTTCGACTGTACTTACCAAAATGTCGAGCTTTACCTCTAAAGATGTCGATTCCTCTGGATCTATGTTCTTCATCTCTTCTTCCTTCAACTTTGCCCTTCTGATTAGCGAATTAGCCTCTACATCTACTGCACTGTTTTGCATCTCTTCAAGTGTTGTAAGGTTCCTTTCTCTCAGTTGAAACTCCATGTTCGAATCAAAGGCATCTAGGTAGTGTAAGAGAGTGGATCCAGGAAGAGGTCTTATATTAACAAGCATCGAAAAATAGACTTGGTTAAATCTGGCTGAAAACTGTTGTACTATCTCCCTTGGCAGTCTTTTCAGCTAGTTGTACTCTTGAAGAATCAAGAAAGGGTTTTGTTTGACCACCCACTTTTCGAGGAAAAATTTGATGAACTGTTGGAAATCTGAGATGCTCGCATCAGGCAACGTTTTGAACCAACTCTTGACTTTTCCTTGCAAAGAAAGAGAAAAAAGCCTAATACTGACATCCTCTTCATCAACTTCAAAAAGGTCGACAAAAGACTCAAAATTTAATACATGTCTCTCAGCAGTGATGTTGTCACAGTCACCATCAAATCTTGGTAGATATAGGTAATGATTTTTATGGAAAGCATGGGATATGGGAGGTAAAATCAGAGGCTTGTATCTATCTGGAATTTTACAAGGTATAGGAATATGTATAGAAGGTGTAGAATTAGTCTTGGTCTCTTTAGGCTCATCAGTTTGAAGATGGTCATCATAAGATTCAGAAGAAGGGTCTCGATCAAGATCAAAGGCATGCAAACATTTTGTATTCACAATCTTCAAACGGAAAGAATCAAATGCAAGTCTAGGATCTTTTCTCAAATACAATATACTTTGTAAAGCCTTCTTGACATTCTTGGGAAAAGGGAAGAAATAATTTATAACAAAGAACATAATGTCTTGGATGAAATTCCAGCTTGAACACCTGATCTTTCCATATTGTCCTTTCATGTTTCTACTAGTCAGGTTCATCCTCCAGCGGAGTCCTTGGATCTGATCTTGAAACTTATTTGAAGTCGCCAGGTGAATGATTTCAGCCTTCCTGTGTCTAATCATTTTCCACCATCAACAATCAGATCTAAACTTGATACATTTTACTGAGGAACATAACACTACATTCCCCAGTATGGTTACCACTATGTTAGAGCCTAGATTGACCTCAGGCTGAAGGGAGGTAATCCTAGGATAACCACAAACCAAGCTTAACCTGGTAGCTAGCCCTACCAGGTCAGGAGAGGGCTCTCTCCTTGACAATCTTAGTCAAGATGACTGGATCAAATATGGATTTTAGGCTAGGTATAGTAGCTCTAGAGTTTTTGATTGATTTTGTTTGGGTTTTTGCTGGATCAAATGGAGCAGGCAATTTTGGGTCCGGGAAATCAAGTTAGGATGCACGGCGTTCTATGGGGCGAGGTAGGTAGGTTTTTTGGCACTTGAAATTGAGTGATATGATAGGTCTAAGACTGGTGAGGAGCTGAGGAGGGCATGCAAAGATCATGTATCCTTCTCAAATAGTAGAAAACATAAAAAACTAAATGGTTTCCCAAGGTAAAGCACTGTAACCAATGTATTCTACCTATCTATCTTGATATCATTTAGCTAGAAGACAATAAAACCACCTATGCTAGCCATCAAGGGTTGAATCCAAGAGATAAGGAACTGTTACAACCATTTCCAAACAACGAGCAGGAATATAGGCAGTGGAACAGCTTGCCTCTATAAGCGTGGAAACTGATTCATTAACCCCCAAACCACCTCAAAATGATGAATCTACCCTCTAAGGTCATTTTACAATTACATTTACATAGAACAGCATCATTTATAATCATAAATTCATCCAAGAAGAGAGAAAAAGTCAACTTTCAGAGAAACTAGGCGAAAACTAGATTTTTAGGCAAACTGGCTCTATGTGTAGCGCCACTCGCTAGGCGCATAGCGCCACTTCACAGCTACTTTTGGAGGCCTTAACCTTATCCATATTGAGCCCAAGATATCTCATTGGAAAGGTCTTCCTGTCTAGTTTCTGCAACATCTTGAACTTTGGAATTTGGATCTCATTTTCCCCCTCAAAAGTGAAATCTCCCAAGGCTTCTTTTGTGTGTCCAAAAAGAGGTAGAGAGGTCATTTTTTTATGGTTTTTTGACCTTTTGGTGACCAAGTTTTGCTCCAAAATTGTTGATATTTTCTAGTTTTGATGCTATCATCATGCTAAATCCAAATATACAAGCAATTTCTTCAAAAATTCCTCCATTGATAAGCGTAGCGCCGGTGGCGCTACGCACCTAGGGCAAATTTCTGTGTTACAAAATTTCAAAAATTGAAAATGACCAAAATTTGTCAAAACTTGCCCAGATTTCGCACAAGGCACTATCATTAATTGCTTTGATGGGCTAGTGAGGCTTTGGCCAATATTTTTAACTTATCTTGCTCCTTTTTTCTCCTTAAGGCCTTCCTCAACCTAGCCTTAAGCTTCCTCATCCTTATGTTGCATATTTTGTTACGGGTCATGTAGTGGTAGGCCATGTGGCAAAGCATCTTCTTGTCTCTGTTGGCCTTCTCAATCACCCCCTCAAGGTGTATATTAACCCCCTCAAGCCAAGTTTCTCAGTCATTCTCAATCTCTTGTTCAATGGAAGTCAACTTGACCTTTGCCTTCTTAGCCTTTTGCCTATTCTCCTTGATCATTTGCAACTCCATGAGGACTTGCTTGTCACTCAGTTGTTTGTTTTCTTGCTCTAGATATTTGATGACTCACATAGCCCTCTCTAAGTTGTCAGACAAATCTTTTATCTCAGCCTCTTGCTCTTTAATGTGTTGGCATTATGATTCTGGTATGGCTCTATGATACAGGTGTTGTACTTGATGGCAACTCACTCAAGTGGCAATGGTCTGTTCAGGCTCTCAAAATGATAGAATTTAAGAGGCCCGTAGGTGAATGGTTCAAAAGGTGCGGACCCGCAGGTTACCCATACAGGAGGTGTGGTCATACCCACAGGTTACCCGTTCATAAGGTGCGGATCCCAGTGCACACACTTCAAGGCTGTAAAGCGCGCTCTCGTGGGGTTTCGAATGTTTGGCTCGTGGTATTTAGTCCACCGTTCTTGATTCTATGGTATTGGCCCGTGGTATTGCTTTATATTATTATTATTATTGAGCCCCATGTTTTTAGGCCCCTTGTATTGGTTATCTATGGTATTGATCCATGTTTTTAAGAAGAGCTTGCCTATATAAAGCAAAGGAGATCTCTGGGCTAAGCATCTTTTGCAAGTTGAATATCTTAAGATCGGAAATATCGGGTTTTTGTTCCTGTGAAGTTAAAAGCAAATCTATGAAGGATAATCTCTCGAGCGCATGATCAGATCTGAGCATCTGACTATCGGTGGCACACTTGGGGACTGCCAGTTCGGCCCTAATCAGAGGTACGCAGGTGATTAACGTGCAAGTGCGTGGGTACGCAGAGCAGAAGAAGGTGAAGTGCATGGGTACGCAGAGCAGGAGAAGGCGAAGTGCGTGGGTACGCTGAGCAGAAGAAGGCGCAGTGCGTGGGTACGCAGTGCGATAGAAGTTCAGGTGCGTAGGCACAGTGAAAGTACGCGGCCCTTCAGAAGCGGAAGGTGCATAGGTACGCGGTGCGATAACATCTGTGGGTGCGTGGCTACTGTAGCAGTACGCGGCGCGATAGTATCTCTGGGTGCGTATCTACAGTTACAGTACGCAGTGTGATTGAAGAAATAGTGTGTGGGTATGCAGTGCGGCAGAAGGGTCTCTGCGGGTATACGCAGGGGAACAGAAGGTGAAGTGCGTATGCACGCAAACCAGAGAAAGAAAAACTGTGTATCTGTCTTAAGACCTTTTGTTGGCTGAATTTTTTCTGTTGATAAGGTGTTCTGGGTTTAGTTTACTGTTATTGTTGATCTGGTTACTGCA